>JASVEL010007569.1:0-23663 GCA_032618575.1 Nicotiana noctiflora
GTCGCTGGTGCGAGTGGGTGACCGCAGAAGCGGACTTGATGAAAAAGGGGAAAGTCCGCAGAAGCGGATTCTTGACCGCCTGGGCGAGTCCGCAGGAGCGGACTCTGGTGCGCAGAAGCGGGAGTTTTCGCAGAAGTGGGGGTTCAATCGTGGAAGCGGACGCGCGTAAGCGGTCCTTTTCTCGCAGAAGCGGAATTGGCCGGCTAGGCCTGAAATCGTTGAAGCGACACTCTGGTCGCGGATACGGACTCGTAGGAGCGGAATTTTATCCGCAGAAGCGAAAATCGCAGTGAGTTAAGTGTATCAGAAGTTAGAAAATTTCATAAACATTTCACACATTTGGGTCTCGGCTTTAGAGGCGATGTGGACGATTTTGAAGAGAAACTCAAGGGAAATCATCAGGTAAACAACTATGGACTTAAACTATGATTAGTATTGGTAATATTATGCAATTATATCATGAAAATGGAGGAATTTGGGGTAATTTATGGAGGATTTAGCCCTAGGCTTGAACTTTAGAAAATCAAGGTTTTGAACGGGCAAATGGAGTCCGAATTTGATAAAATTGATATGCTTAGACTCGTATTGAGATGAGGGTTCCGAATATGTGACTTTTGTAATTTTTCGACAAGCGTACCGAAAGTCGGGTTTTGACAACTTTGGGAATTTTGATGTAAATTGAGTTGTATTGATTGGGTGTCGTCCCATTGGCCTAATTTGTTGTATTTCTACCGTATTTGATCAGATTCTACGCGTGCGGAGCTTGATTCTCGTGGCAAGGGCATTGCGGAGTAGTCGTCGCGCCGTATTGAGGCGAGTAATAGATGTGGGTGATGACCAGCGGGTTCGAAACCCCGGTATACCACTTTGTGACGCTGTATAGCGGCGAGACACGTACTCTCTTGTGAGTGCGGGGTCGATTGTGATTGGGGACTATGGCTTAGTCCGACTTGTTGATACTGTGTTATGACATTGGCTATTCTTGAGCCGTCGAACCTCCTTCTCGGATGGTTGCATAATATATATTGAGATATTGGCCACTCTTGAGCCGAGGAACCCCCTTCTTGGGCGGTTGAGTATACTTGTGGGCCATGAGCCACTTATTGGATCCCGCGAGGATCGTTATCATTGTCTTATCATATTGACATGCTAGTTTACTACTAGTCCGCAGCTATTTCTGTTATCATGTTATTTCCAAATCTCTGGAACTTGATATTTCTGTTTTCAACCGAAAAATGATAAAAGATGTTTTCAAACTACTTTTGAGCCTGCGAGGCTGTGATTGCACATTAGCATATTAGCTGACTGGAAGTGGAGCGGGCTGCGCGCTGCATCGTATATTCATGATATTGTTCTTGTGATGTAGGAGCCCCTCCAGAGTCTGAACCCCCACAGTGAGCACGGGTACCCAAATTGGATCGGGCTACGCGCCGTAGCGTCATATCATGCATTGCATTGCATTTAGCTACATCTGCTAGCTGTTATAGTGTGTTGTTGATATTGTTGATACATTACTGTTGATATTGAACTATTACAGGGAATTGGTTACAACTTTGCATAGTGCTTTATTGTGGATTTCTTATCTACGCTGTCTTACCACTGTTTATTACAACTGAGTCTGGCAGTACTCATTTTACTCCCTGCACCTTGTGTGCAGGTCCAGGTGCCTCTAAGCAGTCCTGATCCTGTAGCTGTTCGAGGCGGCTTCTGTAGGATATTCGAGGTAGCTACAGAGTCCGCAGGACCCGATACTCCTTCCTACTATCTTTTGATTATGTATTGACTTTTCTTTCCGCACTTGGTATCTTGTAAACCTTTATACACTCATGTTCAGTAGAGGCTCACGACTCTTGACCCTTCGGTCTATGGGAGTTGATGTATTATTGGACTTAGTTCCCCGTTTTCGTTATATGTATCATTGTTACTTCGTGAATTAATATGCTTAAATGGGTTAAAGAGAGCTTCTAGCTCCGTTGTTAATATTGATTGGTCGGGCTGGCTTAGCAATGTGCTAGGCGCCATCACGACCGGATTCGGAGTCGTGACAAGTTGGTATCAGAGCCTAGGTTTACTAGGCCTCATGAGTCTTGAGCCGGTTAGTAGAGTCTTGTGGATCGGTACGGGGACGCCTGTACTTATCCTCGGGAGGCTGAGAACCTTTAGGAAACACTTCACATTTCTTGAACTCTATCGTGCGATCTTGTTTTTCTGAGAACTGAACTTCTATATTCTATTCTTTCGCAGATGGCGAGAACTCGAGCATCAGGATGAGGTGGATGACCTCCATTGCCACCTGCCATAGGCCATGGGCGCGGTCGTGCTAGAGGTAGAGGTAGGGCAGCTGAGGCAGTGCCAGCTGACCCGCCTGTTGTACTTGTTTAGGAGCAGCCCCCACTGGTCGATGCTCCAGCAGCCCCAGTTCAGGCCCAGGCTGTATCTATTGCTATTCCTGCTCTTCAGGAGACTCTGGCCCAGATATTATCGGTGTGTTCCAGATTGGTCTTCAAGAATACTCAATCGTCAACTTGAAATTCCAAGTCTATTCAATAAATGTCTGCATAGGATTTCTGTCTACTTTGAGTAGTGTTCATCATTTCCTGAACGACTTTAACTTTTTCCATAGCCTGGTTCACAAGATCCATCCCTAATAGTTCTGCTTCACCTACTTCGAACCACCCAATCTGAGACCTACACCTTCTTCCGTACAATGCCTCAAATGGGGCCATCTGAATGCTAGTATGGAAGTTGTTATTGTAAGAAAATTCTATGATCGGAGTTTCATTCACTACCTTTCAGTTTACTGGTCCCGCATTTGATTGGTGGGAGGAGTTTGAGAGGCGTAAGCCTGCGGGAGCAGCACCTCTCACCTGGCAGCAGTTTTCTACTCTCTTCTTATAGAAGTATGTACCTCAGTCCCGTCGTGAGGAGCTTCGTTGCCAGTTTGAGTGGTTGGTTCAGGGCGACATGTCAGTGACCCAGTATGACCTGAGATATATACAACTGGCTAGGCATGCCACATGGATGATCCCGACTGATCGGGAGAGGTTTAGGAGGTTAATTGATGGCCTCAACTACTCTATCCGCATTCTTATGACCGGAGAGAGAGTTTTGTCATCATCATTTGAGCAGGTTGTTGATATGGCACGCTCCATTGAGGCGGATCGTCGCCGAGAGAGAGAGGAGCGGGAGGCCAAGAGGCCTCGAGGTTCGGGAAGCTATAGTGGTGCTCCATCTAGGGGCCAATTTCATCAGGGCAGAGGTCATTCTTTTAGACCTCCTCAGTCAGGTCGCCCAGAGCACAGTGGAGCTTCTTCTGGTCGTGGCCGTCAGGGTTATCAGCAGGGCTAGTCTTCACTCAGCGCCCTCCTAGCTTAGAGTTCTACACCTGCTTCTTCAGCCTAGGGTTCATCTGTGGCGAGGTGATCCCTTCAGTTCCCTTCTCCAGCTCCCGGTAGTTGTTACGAGTGTGGTGAGTTTGGCCACACGAGGAGACAATGTCCTCGGCTTCGCAGTGGTAGGTCTCAGCAGAGGGATCATCCTTCCTCTTCTACTCCATCTTCAGTGCCATCCCAGTCTAGTAGGGTGAGGGTCAATCATCTAGTGGTCACCCCATGAGTGTTGAGCGATCGAGCGGTGGTCAGGCTCGGTTCTATGCACTTCCCCTGACAGGCGTGATGCAGTTGCCTCCGATGCAGTGATTACAGGTATCATTTCTGTCTGTCACAGAGATGCCTCGTTCTATTTGATCCAGGGTCCACATATTCTTACGTGTCCTCTTATTTTGCACATCATTTGGGTGCGACTCGTAGTAGTCTTGATTTACCTGTTCATGTATCCACCCCCGTGGGTGATACGATTGTTGTGGATCATGTCTATAGATCCCGTGTTATATCTATTGGGGGTCTGGAGACCCAGGCAGATTTGTTATTGTTGGGTATGGTGGACTTTGATACTATATTGGGTATGGACTGGTTGTCTCCGTACCATGCTATATTGGACTGTCATGCTAAGACAGTTACGTTGGCCATTCCTGGTATTTCTCAGATCGAGTGGCGGGGTTCGACCGATTTCGTCCCTAACCGTGTTATTTCGTTCTTAAAAGCTCAAAAGATGGTTGAAAAAGGGTGTTTATCGTACTTAGCTTTTGTGAGAGATGTGGGAGCTGAGTCTCCTAGCATTGATTCTGTACCTGTTGTGAGGGACTTCCCAGAGGTATTCCCCTCCGACCTGCCGGCATGCCGCCGGACAGGGATATTGATTTTGGCATTGACTTGGTGCCGGCACTCAGCCCATATCCGTTCCTCCTTATCGGATGGCACCAACTGAGTTGAAAGAACTGAAAGAGCAGCTTCAGGAGCTTCTGGATAAGGGTTTCATCGGTCCTAGTGTGTCCCCGTGGGGTGCGCCGGTATTATTTGTTAAAAAGAAAGATGGTTCCATGCGAATGTGTATTGATTATAGACAATTGAACAAAGTGACAGTGAAGAACAAGTACCCTCTACCGCGCATAGATGATTTGTTTGATCAGCTACAGGGTGCGAGGGTGTTTTCTAAGATCGATCTTCGTTCAGGCTATCATCAGCTGAAGATCAGGGACTCGGATATTATGAAGACCGCATTCAGGACCCGATATGGTCATTATGAGTTTCTTGTGATGTCGTTTGGGCCTGACCAATGCCCCAGCAGCATTTATGCATCTGATGAACAGCGTGTTCATGCCTTATTTGGATTCATTTGTGATTGTGTTCATTGATGACATTCTAGTCTACTCCCGTAGCCAGGAGGAGCATGCTCAGCATTTGAGTACTGTGTTGCAGAGATTGAGGGAGGAGAAGCTATATGCTAAATTCTCCAAGTGCGAGTTTTGGCTCGAGTCCGTAGCATTTCTGGGACATGTGGTGTCTCGTGATGGTATTCAGGTTGATCCGAAAAAGATAGAGGCGGTGCAGAGTTGGCCTAGACCGTCCTCAGCTACAAAGATTAGGAGTTTTCTTGGCTTGGCGGGATATTATCGCCGGTTTGTTCAGGGATTTTCATCCATTGCTTCTTCATTGACTAAATTGACCCAGAAGGGTGCACCATTCGTGTGGTCGGATGAGTGCGAGGAGAGCTTTCGGAAGCTCAAGACAGCTTTGACCACAGCTCCAGTGTTAGTATTGCCATCAGCTTCAGGTTCATATACCATTTATTGTGATGCCTCGAGAGTGGGGATAGGTTGTGTGTTGATGCAGGAAGGTAAGGTAATTGCTTATGCTTCTCGGCAGTTGAAGCCACATGAGAAGAACTACCCTGTTCATGATTTGGAGCTAGCCGCCATTGTTCATGCATTGAAGATTTGGAGGCACTATTTGTACGGTGTGTCTTGCGAGGTGTATACCGACCATCGTAGTCTCCAGCACTTGTTCAAACAGAAAGACCTTAATTTGAGACAACGGAGATGGCTGGAGTTGCTGAAGGATTATGACATTACTATATTATATCATCCGGGGAAGGCCAATGTGGTGGCCGATGCTTTGAGCCGGAAGGCGGTCAGTATGGGGAGCTTGGCATATATTCCAGCTGAGGAGAGGCCATTTGCTTATGATGTTCAGGTACTAGCCAATCGGCTAGTGAGGTTAGATATTTCGGAGCCTAGTCGTGTATTGGCTTGTGTTGTATCTCGGTCATCTCTATATGATCGTATTTGTGAGCGCCAGTATGATAATCCACATTTGGCTGTCCTTAGGGACAGAGTTTAGCATGATGATGCTAGGGATGTCACCATTGATAGTGACGGCATATTGAGGATGTAGGGCCGGATATGTGTGCCCAATGTTGATGGCCTTCGTGAGTTGATTCTGGAGGAGGCCCATAGCTCGCGATATTCTATCCATCCAGGAGCCGCGAAGATGTATCAAGATTTGAAACAACACTATTGGTGGAGAAAGATGAAAATGGACATTGTCGGACATGTATCACGGTGCCTCAACTGTCAGCAGGTTAAGTACGAGCATCAGAGGCCCGGTGGTGTATTTCAGCGCATTATTATTCCTGAGTGGAAATGGGAGAGGATCACTATGGACTTTGTTACCGGACTCCCTCGGTCGGCGAAGAAGTTTGATTCTGTATGGGTGATTGTGGATAGACTGACCAAGTCAGCTCACTTCATTCCAGTTAGTACTACCTACTCATCGGAGCGGTTGGCAGCGATCTTTATTCGAGAGGTTGTTCGGTTGCATGGAGTCCCAGTGTCTATCATATCCGACAGGGGTACTCAGTTCACTTCTCAGTTTTGGAGAACATTTCAGCAAGAGATGGGTACGCGGGTTGAGTTGAGTACAGCATTTCACCCCCAGATAGACGGGCAGTCTGAGCGTACTATTCAGATCCTGGAGGATATGTTGCGAGCATGTGTGATTGACTTTGGTGGTTCGTGGGACGAGTTCCTACCACTTGCTGAGTTTGCCTACAACAACAGCTACCAGTCGAGTATTCAGATGGCCCCGTACGAGGCATTGTATGGCAGGACGGTGTAGATCTCCCGTGCGATGGTTTGAGCCTGGTGAGGATAGATTGATAGGGACTGAGTTAGTTCAGGATGCTCCGGATAGAGCAAAGTTGATCCAAGAGAGGCTTCGTACAGCACAGTCTCGCCAGAAGAGTTATGCAGACCGTAGAGTTCGAGAGCTGTCTTTCATGGTTGGTGATAGAGTATTGCTGAAGGTTTCACCCATGAAGGGTGTCATGAGGTTCGGGAGGAAAGGGAAGTTGAGTCCCGGGTACATTGGTCCCTTTGAGATACTCAGGAGAGTTGGAGAGGTGGCATATGAGTTAGCCTTCCACCCAGCTTATCCAGCGTTCATCCAGTATTCCATGTGTCTATGCTCCGAAAGTACATCGGAGATCCGTCCCATGTATTAGACTTCAGTACCATTCAGCTTGATGGTGATCTATCCTATGATGTGGAGCCTATTGCCATTTTGGGACGCCAGGTGAGAAAATTGAGGTCTAAGGAGATTGCATCAGTTAAGGTTCAGTGGAGAGGTCGACCCGTGGAGGAGGCCACCTGGGAGATCGAGCGGGAGATGCGGAGCAGATATCCTCACTTGTTTGAGACTTCAGGTATGTTTCTTGACCCGCTCGAGGACGAGCGTTTGCTTAAGAGGGGGAGAATGTGACGACTCGGCCCGTCGTCACGGGAATTACCACCCCGTTATGTTGAAATTGTATGTTTTATGCGTTTATATCAGTGTTAAAGTCTATCGGGTGATTTAGGAGTGATTTGGATTGAAAATGAGGCATATAGCCTTTTTGAAGGAGACTTGAATAAGGAAAGTCAACTCGGAGTTGACTATTTGTTTAGAGGGCTCGGAATCGGATTCTGATGATTCGGTTAGTTTCGGGGGGTGATTTATGACTTAGGCTTTAGAGGCGATTTGGACGATTTTGAAGAGAAACTCAAGGGAAATCATCAGGTAATCAACTATGGACTTAAACTATGATTAGTATTGGTAATATTATGTAATTATATCATGAAAATGGAGGAATTTGGGGTAATTTATGGAGGATTTAGCCCTAGGCTTGAACTTTAGAAAATCAAGGTTTTGAACGGGCAAATGGAGTCCGAATTTGATAAAATTGATATGCTTAGACTCGTATTGAGATGAGGGTTCCGAATATGTGACTTTTGTAATTTTTCGACAAGCGTACCGAAAGTCGGGTTTTGACAACTTTGGGAATTTTGATGTAAATTGAGTTGTATTGATTGGGTGTCGTACGCGTTGGCCTAATTTGTTGTATTTCTACTGTATTTGATCAGATTCTACGCGTGTGGAGCTTGATTCTCGTGGCAAGGGCATTGCGGAGTAGTCGTCGCGCCGTATTGAGGTGAGTAATAGATGTGGGTGATAACCAGCGGGTTCGAAACCCCGGTATACCACTTTGTGACGCTGTATAGCGGCGAGATACATACTCTCTTGTGAGTGCGGGGTCGATTGTGATTGGGGACTATGGCTTAGTCCGACTTGTTGATACCGTGTTATGACATTGGCTATTCTTGAGCCGTCGAACCTCCTTCTCGGATGGTTGCACACTATATGTCGAGATATTGGCTACTCTTGAGCCGAGGAACCCCCTTCTTGGGCGGTTGAGTATACTTGTGGTCCATGAGCGGGGATCGTTATCATTGTCTTATCATATTGACATGCTAGTTTACTACTAGTCCGCAGCTATTTCTGTTATCATGTTAATTCCAAATCTCTGGAACTTGATGAGATGGGTCGAGGACCCAATAGTGAGGATGTTTTCTTTGATATGGATCGGGCTGCATGCCGCATCAATGATATACTAATATTGAGGTCGAGAGCCTATTTGATGCCACGAGATAGCTGATATTGTGCTTGGGCTGTAGGAGCCCCTCCGGAGTCTTTACACACCCCCTAGAGAGCGACGTTAATGTTAAATAAGTGAAGAGAGATGCACGCCGTAGCGGGTACTAAAGTGTACCGTTATATATGTTGCATCTTATCATGCATTATTCCCTTAATTGTATTATCGTTTTAGATGTTTACACTGATATTGATCTGAACTGTTAGATATAAGTTACCTTGTGTATTTTCTGCGATTTCTTACTTTCAGACTGTATTTATATTTATTACTCACTGGGTCGGAGTAATCACTTTACTCCCTGCACCTTGCGTGCAGATCTAGGTTCTTCGCTGGCTGAGTAGATCTAGTTTGATCGAGCAGAGTTAGCTTTCGGGTGCATCGAGGTAGTTGCACGGCGTTTGCAGCCTTAGATTCCTCCCCTCTTTTCCTATTGTGTATTGACTTTTCTTTCCGCACTTGGTATCTTGTAAACCTTTATACACTCATGTTCAGTAGAGGCTCATGACTCTTGACCCTTCGGTCTATGGGAGTTGATGTATTATGGGACTTGGTTCCTCGTTTTCGTTATATGTATCATTGTTACTTCGTGAATTAATATGCTTAAATGGGTTAAAGAGAGCTTCTAGCTCCGTTGTTAATATTGATTGGTCGGGCTGGCTTAGCAATGTGCTAGGCGCCATCACGACCGGATTCGGGGTAGTGACACTAGACTTGCAAAGTCTTAGCCATCATGTGTTCACTAATTGGCCCAAAACTGCAAGGCTAAATCCAAACTTTGGACTGGCCAAGTCTTAAACAGTATAGTTCTGAATAATTAAGCAGGCTAGTCCTGCAAATTAGCTTTAATCACAGAAAATGAAACAAAAGAGGTTAGAATTAAAATAAAAATTGAAGTTTAATCTGGCCAGGTCTGAAAGACTACTGTAAATACTGGCCAGTAGTTAAATAATAGCTAGAAAAATAGAAAACCTAACCTGGACATGTTGGGTAAATAGTAAATGCCCTTAAGGGCATATATGAAATAGAAAATGGCAAAGTTGTGGATTTAATAGAGCCTATAAGGACATTAAAGACATTTAGGCTCATAATTTCTGCAATATTGCACAAGATTAAGGGCACATTGGTCCTAAATAAAAGGTAACTTAGTAAATAACTCTAACAAGTAGGGGCACACTAGTAAAAGCCCCAAAAAAGAATCAAATAGAACATTCCAGCACATGCTGGAAGGCATTTCATAACAGAAAATGGGACAAAAATGTAAGAATTGGTAAAAAAGCAGGGGAGGGAACTAGAATTACTTTCTAGCTTTTCCCCCCAAAATATTCACCACTTCTCACCTATAAATACCCCATTTGGAGCCTGTTTAAGGGCTGGATTTTGGGAGATCAAAATTTTCAGAAAACTTCATACATAGTATCGAAGATATAGCTGCCTGGGTTTCCTAATTGAAGTTCACACTTAAGGCTGCAGAGGATTTCTTGTTTTGCTATTGGATCTCTGTTGCATAGTTACGTTCTTTTGGTATTTGCTTGGCTGCTGTGATTCAATTGTGTGTTGTGATTCATCTCTGTCTACTATTGCATTACTTGTGTTGATCTTAACTATTGTACCTGCTCCTTCCCTTAGAACTCATTTGATTTTTTTGCTGAATCAGGTACATATCCTCATTCGAGCCATGTAATTTGAAGTTATTATGATGAAATGAAGAGCTTGAAGAGCTTAAAACCTCTTGTCATTTTGCGTTGCTATTTTATATCTGTTTAGATAGTTGAATTTGTAATTCATTAGAAGATATTGTGTATATGTAGCCTATGAGAAGTACGAATGAACGAAACAATGTAATAAGTAGCAAGTAGAGATAATATAGTGACAGTAGCCAAAATCATTTAGTTAAAATAGGCTAAACCGTAAAACTAGTCCAATCAAATCTCGAAATAAGTACTATATCACTAAATTTGTAGTAATGATTTCAATCAACCCCTGGTAGATGGTTTAATTTGGTACCTGTTAGTTAGATTTAAACAAGTTTAAAAAACGGCTATAACAACAAAAACAAAGCAGTAGCATAGTTAAGAATGATTTTTATAATATCAAATGAACCAGTCTCATAATAAATTCAGTGATAAGATATAACCAGTATCAGCAAGTGAGCCACAAGTAAGCAAACCAGTTATTTCTAATCCTGTCTTACATAGTTAGATAATATCCTGTCACTTAGCTAGTAAATAACTTGGATCAGTAGTATGAATTAGCTATTGAAGAACAAAGTAAAAATAATTGTTAATTAGGTTTTATGCATATTAGATAATTGTGATTCAGAATTGGTACTGTTAGTTTTGTACAGTAATTTTCTCTTAATGAATAAAGTATAATTTGAATTTATTCCTTTTGATATCAAGTACCTGTTCGTATTATGAGTTTTCGGTTTTTGTTTTCTTTCTCATTGTTTCGTTTTGGTCTGGGCCTAATTATAACGCAGGCCTGGATTGGATTCGAATATTAATTGGGCTTCTGAACAAAAGCCTCAATGTAATTTGGGTTCCTGAAACCCAAATATTCACGTCAGTTTGCTGAATACAAGCCCAGGAGTCCAAGCCGAGTAATGACAAAATGATAAGGCCCGACTCATTTTCTGGAAACATAAGGTAATTAAATTGGCTAAGAAAAAAACAGTGATAGAAAATATAGTTATACGTTAAGTTTGGACTGTAAAAATGAATGGGATGAGCCTCGCATGGCAACAAAAAATAGCGGGGCCCCCCATATAAACAAATGATGAATACATAATAGATTCGGGAAGGTTGATAGCAAATTCCACAACCTTTCCCATAGATTAAAAGTTGTTAGACGATTATTAGGTACGATTTAATAAATATACCTTCCCTAATACGAGTGTGCACTTGGTGCGACTCAAATCATAAATCCCAGGGAAGCCGAAATGTATTAAAGGTCACAGGCGTACTAGTTGCGGTGTGACTCGAAATACGTTTTCGCAACGTCGCAATTCGTAAAAATATTAAAGCTTGAAACATGTACACTTTGTTCAAAGGCATATAATAAGTCATATAAAATCGAGAATGACAGTTGAGAGACCGTGCTAAAACCACGGAATCCGAGAGTGCCTAACACCTTCTCCCGGGTTAACAAAATTCCTTATCCAGGTTTCTAGTTTCGTGGACTGCAATACAGAGTCAATTTCCTCGGATTCGGGATTAACCGGTGACTTGGGACACCATTATCTTTCCAAGTGACGACTCTGAAAATTAAATAAAATCCCGGACCGATTGTCCTTTATTTGGAAAATCTCCTTCCTCTTCATTATTATATCCTTCTCGGGTATTTGAACATTGAGGTATACCCCATTCTCTTAATCGGGAACCTTTAAAATGGGGGTGGGGGTAGTAAAAAGGGAGGTGTGACAATCATCAATACTACTTAACAAACTAATTCATATGGCCAAATATAATTTTTACAACATTCTTCCCGGGATAGTAAAAAATTGACCACTGGACCCATATGTTCGAAACATGAGATTCGAACCAAAATAAATTTACCCATCCTTTCACGAGTTCAAATATGTAATTTGTTCTTAAGTTCGACCCCAAAACAAGGTCTAGATCACAAATTCTTTGAAAATCCTAACTATACTCATTTCTCTAATTTTTCTACCCATTTACACATGTTTAGGCCTAAGAATTCGAATAATATTGATGAAATATAAAGAAAATGAGTTAACAATCACTTACCCAACAAATTTGATGAAAATCGCCCAAAAATCGCCAAAACATAGTGTTGGAGAAGAGAGAGTTTTGAGAAGGGGATGAAAATCCCGTTCTGTTTCTGTTTCTGGTATTAAAATCATTGGGCGGAAAATTGCTCTATGCGATCGCAGGGCCTGGAATGCGATCGCATAGAAGAAAATAAGGGGGCTCAAATTTGCTCTATGCGATCGCAGGGGAAATAATGCGATCGCATAGAAAAATAATGAGGGGACTGAACTTTGCTCTATACGATCGCAAGGCTTGGGATGCGATCGCATAGAAGGATTTCTGGGCCTCAACACTTACTCTATGCGACCGCGAAGGAAGTTGTGCGATCGCATAGAAGGAAGAAACAGAGCTACGCGATCGCAGGGCTATTATTGCGATCGCGTAGAACAAAATGGGCAACGAACATTTACTCTCTGCGATCGCAGAGGCTTCTATGCGATTGCATAGAGTAATGTACCAAATACCAGCAGACAGCAAAATACTAGATTTTTCTAAGTCCAAAACATCTTGTTACCTATCCGAAACTCACCCAAGCCCTCGGGGCTCCAAACTAAATATGTACACTTACTCAAAAACATCATACGAACTTGCTCGTGCGATCAAATTGCAAAATAACATCAAAATCAAAAAATTAAGCCTTAAAACTCAAGAATCTTTCCAATTTATAAACTTCCAAATTTCCAATTTAAGGCCGAAACGCATCAAACGACGTTTGTTTTCAACCAAACTTTACAGGAAGTGCTTAACCTACATATATCACCTGTACCGGGCGTCGGAACCAAAATACGAGCCCAATACCATTACCTTTTGATCAAATTTCAGTTTCATTTTCCTTAAATATTTTCAGAAAATAATTTAATAGAAAAATTCTTTTACCGGGGTTCTGGACCTTGGATTTTGATTCCGGGCATACGCCTGAGTTCCATGTTCTTCTACGGATTTTCTAAGACCGTAAAATCATAGGTCTGGGTCTGTTTACCAAAAATGCTGACCAAAGTCAACCATATCAATATTACTATCAAAATTCTTCAAATTTTACACATAATTCATATATTTCAACATAAAAATTTTCCGGCTTCGCGCCCGGACTGCACACACAAATTGAGGCAACTATAAATGAGGTTTTTAAGGCCTCAAAAGCTCGAACTGATTGAAAAAACAAGTGATGACCCTCTGGGTTGTCACATTCTCCACCTCTAAAACAACAGTTCGCCCTCAAACGGACAAAAGAAAGAAGTACCTGAGTTAGCGAATAGATGAGGATATCGGCTCCGCATGTCATATTCAGACTCTCAGGTCGATGCCTTACGAGGCTGGCCTCTCCACCGAACTCACACAAAAGGAAAACTCTTCGACCTCAACTATCAAACCTGTCGGTCTAGAATAGCTACTAGCTCCTCCTCATAAGATAGATCCTTGTCCAATTGGATAGTGCTGAAATCTAACACGTGTGATAGATCGTCGCGATATTTTTAGAGCATGGATACATGAAACACTGGATGCACAGCTGACAAGCTTATAATCCACCTCTCCCACACGATCAAGAATCTTGAATGGGCTAATGAACCTAGGGCTAAGTTTGCCCTTCTTTCCAAATCTCATCACGCCCTTCATAGGTGACACTCGGAGCAATGCTCGCTCCCCAACCATGAATGCTATGTCTCAAACCTTGCGATCTGCATAGCTCTTTTGCCTGGATTGAGCTATACGAAGCCTATCTTGAATGATCTTGAAGTTATTTAAGGCCTCCTGAACTAGATCCGTACCTAACAACCGAGCTTCTCTCGGTTCAAACCATCCAGCCGGAGAACGACACCGCCTACAATACACGGCTTCATAAGGAGCCATCAGAATGCTCGATTGATAGCTATTATTATAAACAAACTCTGCCAAAGGCAGGAATTGATCCCACGAACCTCCAAAATCAATAACACACGCTCGAAGCATATCCTCCAATATCAGAATAGTTCTCTCGGACTGACCGTCCGTCTGGGGATGAAAGGCTATACTTAGCTAGACTTGCATGCCCAATTCTCATTGAACCACCTTCTAGAAATGTGAGGTAAACTATTTACCTCGATCTGAAATGATAGAGATAGGCACACTATGAAGGCGAACAATCTCCCTGATATAAATCCCAGCTAATCTCTCGGACGAATAGGTAGTGGCAACTGGAATAAAATGAGCTGACTTGGTCAGCCTATCAATAATAACCCACACAATATCAAACTTCTTCAGAGTCATCAGAAGACCAGAAACAAAGTCTATAGTGATCCGCTCCCACTTCCATTCTGGAAGCTCAATTCTCTGAAATAAACCAACAGGTCTCTAATGCTCATATTTAACCTGTTGACAATTCAAGCACTGTGACACATATGCCACAATATCCTTTTTCATTCTATGCCACCAATAATATTGTCACAGATCCTGATACATCTTTGCTGCGCCTGGATGAATAGAGTACCGCGATCTATGAGCTGTGAGCTGTGAGCTTCCTCTATAATCAATTCCCGAAGTCCATCAACATTCGGCACACAAATTTTCCCTTGCAATATCAAAACTCCATCAGCATCTAAGGTGACCTGCTTGGCACCTCCTCGCTGAACCGTGTCTTTAAGGACACATAAATGAGGATCATCAAATTGCCGATTATGGATACGCTCTAATAATGAAGAGCGAGCGACCGTGCAAGCTAGCACTCGACTAGACTCAGAAATATCCAACCTCACAAATCGGTTGGCTAAGGATTGAACATCCACAGCAAGCGGCCACTAATTGGCTGGAATATAAGCAAGACTTCCCATACTGGCTAACTTCCTACTCAAAGCGTCGACCACCACGTTTGCCTTTCTCGGATAATATAAAAAGGTGACATCATAATCTTTCAGCAATTCTATCCACCTTCCCTGCCTCATATTCAACTCCTTCTGTTTAAACAGGTATTGAAGACTCTTATGATCGGTGATGACACTCCATATAAATAATGTCTCCAGATCTTCAATGCGTGAACAATCGCCGCCAATTCCAGATCATGAACTGGATAGTTCTTTTCATGAATCTTCAATTGCCATGAAGCATAGGCAATAACTTTGTCAATCTGCATCAACATTGCACCAAGCCCAATACGGGAAGCATCGCAATAAACAATATAAGGTCCCTTACCTGTGGGTAAAACCAATACCGGTGCTGTAGTCAGGGCTGTCTTAAGCTTCTGAAAGCTCGCCTCACATTCATCTGACCATTCAAACTAAACACCTTTCTGCTTGCAATAGATGAAAACCCATCCATGAATTGCCGCTAATAACCCGCTAATCCCAAGAAACTCTGAATCTCTATGGCTGATGTCGGTCTAGGCCAGTTCTTGACTACCTCAATCTTCTTTGAATCAACCTGAATATCTGTTACTGTCACAATATGACCAAGGAATGCAACTGAACTTAGCCAAAATTCACACTTAGAAAATTTTGCATATAGTTGGCTCTTTTTTTCAGAGTCTGTAGAGCCACTTTGAGATACTGCACATGCTCCTCCAGACTACGGGAGTATATTAATATGTTATTAATGAGGACTATTACAAATAAGTCTAAATAAGGCCAGAACACTCGATTCATCAATTCAATAAAAGTTGTTGGGGCACTTGTCAACCCAAAAGATATGACTAGGAATTCGTAATGTCCGTACCAAGTGCGGAAAGCTGTCTTAGGGACATTAGATACCCTAATCTTCAGTTGATGATAGCCAGATCTCAAATATATCTTCGAAAACCTTGGTACCCAGAAGCTGATCAAATAAATCATCAATTCGCGGGAGTGGATATTTATTTTTGATAGTCACCTTGTTGAACTGCCGATAATCAACGCACATTCTCATCGAACCATCTTTCTTCTTTACAAATAATACCGGCGCACCCCACGGCGAAACACTAGGTCTAATGAAACCCTTTTCAAGTAAATGTTGCAAGTGCTCCTTCAATTCTTATAACTCTGGCGGAGCCATACGATATGGGGAAATAGAAATGGGCTGAGTGCCTGGAGCCTGGAGCCAAATTAATGAAAAACTCAATATCCCTGTCGGGTGGCATACCCGGCAGGTCTGAAGGAAACACTTTAGGAAATTTGCGGACCACGGGCACAGAGTCAATAGAAGGAACCTCAGCACTGGAATCACAGACATAGTCTAAACAAGCCAAATACCCTTTTTCAACCATAGACCGAGCCTTAACATAAGAAATGACATTGCAGCTAGTATGACCAGAAATTTCTTTCTACTCTATATGAGGTAAATTCGGCAGATCTAATGTCACGATCTTGGCATGGCAATCCAAGATAGCATGATACGGAGATAACCAGTCTATACCTTATATAATATCTAAGTCCACCATATGTAAGAGCAATAAATCAGAACGGGTCTCAAGACCCTCAATCACCATAATACATGACCGATAAACTCGATCAAGCACAAAAGAATCACCTACTAGTGTAGACATATGAATAGGAACACCCAGTGGATCACTAGGCTAAACCAAGTACGGTGCAAAATAGGAAGACACATACGAATATGTAGACCTAGGGTCAAATAGGTTGTTGCCTCTCCATCACATACCAAGATAATACCTATAATAACAACATCTGAGGACTTAGCCTCTGGTCTGGCAGGAAGTGCATAATATCGGGGTTGGGCCCCACCTTCCTGAACTGTATCTCTAGGACGATCAATTACTGGTTGTCCCCTACCTCTTCCAATTCGAGCTCCACCTCTACGGTCCCTACCTCCACCTATATGGTCCCTACCTGCGCCTCTAGCTGGCTGGGCGGGCTGTGGATCACCTGTTGTCTGGATCATGAGGTGAGGACCCTACTGCTGAGAGCTTTCAGAAGCTCGAGGGTAATACCTGGCAATGTGGCTAAGGTCGCCACATGTGTAACAAGCCCTTGGCTACTGAGAATAACGGAGTGGTAGTGCACTGATAGGATGCTGATCAGAATAGTGTGGCTGAAAATCACAACCACTGGAAGCACCATGAGAAACCTGAAGAGCTTACTGATAAGGCCTAGGAGGATGGCCTCTACCATGAGAATATCTACCTCTAGACGAGGTACCACTGAATCTGCCTGAATTGCGGGGCCTCTTATCTGACCTATGACCTGCTCCCTATGATAGAGCCATCTCGATTCGGCGGGCTGCATTGGCCGCCTCCTGAAAACTGATTTCAGTCCCTGCTCCCATTGCCATCTGCAGACGAATTGGCTGACTCAAGCCATCAAGAAATCTTCTCACTCTTTCTCTATCCGTGGGAAGTATGACAATGGCATGATGAGCCAGGTCAATAAACCTAGTCTCGTACTATGTGACAGACATAGAACCCTGATGAAGACGGGGTGAACATAACCCCTCCAAGGACCTGAGCTGGGCCTACTAGAACTGCTGGGGCTAGAACCTCCTCCTCTATATGAACCTGAGGTTCTGCCACTTGTGTTGCTGCTCAAGGCTGAGCTCTGCCCATATCTTGGCCTCTAGGACGGCCTCGACCTCGGCCTGCCCCTAGCGGGAGCTGTTACTGCCGGGGCATCGGGCTGCTGGTCAATAGATGAGGAAGCACGTTTTCTTTTCATCTGCGGAAGAACAGAGTAGAAATTCAATTAGCATTTGAAGGTTCAAAGTCGCACGACAGGAAAGAATAAAGGTGAAATTTTCCTAACTCTCTAGCCTCTGGAGGATAAATACAGACGTCTTTGTACCGATCTCTCAGACCCTACTAAGGTTGTTTGTGAGTGGTGAGACTTGTACAACCTAGAGCTCTTATACCAACTGTCACGACCCGGATTTTTCACCATCGGGAGTCATGATGGCGCCTGCTAATGGAAGCTAGGCAAGCCAACTCTTACTTACATTTCCATTGGTTACAACTCTCTTTTTAAAATATTTAATAAAATTCTGTAATTACAGCGAAATAAATAAATTTAGTGGAAGACTTAACAATTTTTTTACTAAATACGATACAGAAACCCAAACGTGATACACTACCCAAGAACTAATGTCACAATACTTACGAACTGCAAAGAATAATACATATAACCGTCTGCAAGAAATAAAACTATTTATCTCGAATACATGAGATAACAGACTGAAAATTAAAGGTAAAGGAGACAACGGGTCCTGCGGACGCCTGCAAGACTACCTCGAAGTTTCGGTAACCGGAAAATCAAGAATCGCACTACTGTTGTTGCTGCTGTTCGAAACATGTATCTGCGCAAAAAGAGCGCAGAGTGTAGCATCAGCACAACCGACCTCATGTGCTGGTAAGTGCCTGGCCTATCCCAGCGAAGTAGTGACGAGGCTAGGACGAGACACCCACATAAACATGTGCAGTTGAAATATATACATATACAACAAAATAGCAGGAAATATTATTGAACATTTATAAGGAAAAGAACATTCTTTGGAGTAGCAACCAAAAATATATATTATCAAACATAATATGAACAATGGAATAAAATTCACTTTCATGCCTCGATTCATTTTCATTTCGTATCTTGTGGTAGGCATACCACTCGCTCCCAATTTAATACATAGGCGACCGGCATCTATGACCAATGCCAACAATCATATAACTTTGTGGTCGGCGTGCCACACGATCCCATTTCTTCATGTATAAGTGGTCGGCGTGCCACATGATCCCATTTTATTATATATAGGTGGTCGGCGTGCCACACGATCCAATTTTTATTATATGTGTATATTACCGGTATAAAACCAATAATTCTTCAATTTTAACAATATTTATATTAGCGGTATAAAACTAATAAATAATAATTAAGCAACACAACAATATATGTATGTTACCGGTGTGACACCAATAATCTTTTATCAATAATTTATATATATTACCGATATGAAACCAATAAATAATAATTAAGCAACACAACAATTTGTGTATGTTACCGGTGTGACACCAATAATCTTTAATCAATAATTTATATATATATTACCGGTATGAAACCAATAATAATTCCTCTCATACAATCACATAAGATTAATAGGAATTTATTCCATTTAAAGACTCACGGTCATGCTCGACCCCCAACGTATAGATACTCGTCACCATGCCTATACGTCGGACTCCACACATAACAATTAGCACATAAACTCAACCCCTATTCCCTCAAGCTAGGATAGATCAAACACTTACCTCGAAAGTTTACGATCAATTCAATCTGTAGCAATGCCTTTTCCTTTCGAATTTGGCTCTAATTCAATCGTATCTATAAACAATAATTTAATATCATCAATACTACTTAACAAACTAATTCATATCGCCAAATATAATTTTTACAACATTCTGCTCGGAGTAGTAAAAAATCGATCCAAGGCCCACATGATCGAAACACGAAGTTCGAACCAAAAACAAATTCACCCATCCTTTCACGAGTTCAAATATGTAATTTGTTCTTAAGTTCGACCCCAAAACAAGGTCTAGATGGCAAATTCTTTGAAAACTCTAACTATACTCATTTCTCTAATTTTCTACCCATTTACACATCTTTAGGCCTAAGAATTCGAATAATATTGATGAAATATGAAGAAAACGAGTTAAGAATCACTTACCCAACAAGTTTGATGAAAATCGCCCAAGAATCACCAAGAAATAGTGTTGGAGAAGAGAGAGTTTTGAGAAGGGGATGAAAATCCCGTTCTGTTTCTGTTTCTGGTATTAAAATCACTGGGCGGAAAATTGCTCTATGCGATCGCAGGGCCTAGAATACGATCGTATAGAAGAAAATAAGGGGGCTCAAATTTGCTCTATGCGATCGCAGGAGAAGTAATGTGATCACGTAGAATAAAAATGAGGGGACTAAACTTTGCTCTATGCGATCGCAGGGCTTGGGATGCAATCGCATAGAAGGATTTCTGGGCCTCAACATTTACTCTATGCGATCGCGAAGGAAGTTGTGCGATCGCATAGAAGGAACATATAGAGTTATGTGCTCCATGGCTATTATTATGATCGCATAGAACCAAAATGGGCAACAAAATTTTACTATATGCGATCGCAGGGGCTTCTATGCGATTGTATAGAGTAACGTAACAGATACCAGCAGACAGCAAAATACCATATTTTTTTAAGTCCAAAATATCCTGTTACCTATCCGAAACTCACCCGAGCCCTCGGGGCTCTAAACCAAATATGTACACTGACTCAAAAACATCATACGAACTTGCTCGCGCGATCAAATCACCAAAATAACATCAAAATCAATGAATTAAGCCTTAAAACTCAAGAATCTTTCCAAATTTTCATAAACTTCCAAATTTCCAATTTAAGGCCGAAACACGTCAAATGACGTCTGTTTTCAATAAAACTTTACAAGAAGCACTTAACCAACATATATGACCTGTACCAGGTGTTGGAACCAATATACGAGCCCGATACCATTACCTTTTGATCAAATTTCAGTTTTACTTTCCTTAAACATATTGAGAAAACAATTTAACAGAAAAATTCTTTTACTAGGGTTCTGGACCTCGGATTTTGATTCTGGGCATACGCTCGAGTTCTATATTTTTCTACGGATTTTTTGAGACCGTCAAATCACGGGTCCGGGTCCGTTTACCAAAAATATTGACCAAAGTCAACCATATCAATATTAGTATTAAAATTCTTCAAAATTTTCACATAATTCATATATTTCAACATAAAAAATTTTCGGTTTTGCGCCCGGAATGTGCACGTAAATTGAGGCAACTTTAAATGAGGTTTTCAATGCCTCAGAAGCTCGAAATGATTGAGAAATAAGTAATGACCCTCTGGGTCGTCATAGTAATAGAAACATATAATTGTTTGATTGGATATAATAATGAATAGAGGATACTACTATTTAAATTAATTCCAATATGAGTATTTAGAAATGCATCATAATTTATGTTGCTATACAAAAAAGTTGACAACACCGATAGACTTGTTCAGTCTAAATTCTAATAGAGCACATAAAATTTAATATATTCTTGTCGGTTACACTATACTATATTGCAAAAAAGAAAAAAGTAATGAAAGCGAAAAAATATTATCGATTTTTATCAGTTACTTTATAAAGTATTCCATTGGAATGACGTAAGCATTTGAGAATCAACTGCCCTGAATAGGTCGATAAGTAAAGAAAGGAGGAAAAACGAAATAAAGTCTCCGTCGGAGAATCAACTTTCCAGATTTATGAAGTATTATTAATTTTGAGAGTAATAAAATTATTCAAATCAGTATGTTATTATTTCTTCAGTTTATAAATTGATTAAAAATTTTACTGAAAAAGTTAAGCAAAATCAAACGAAAATAAGTTGTGACTAACAATATTGGAAACAAAGATGCGAAAAGCACTCACTTTTCGGTTCTCAATCCTCTTCCCCGAAGCTATGTTGAATTTGCAGAATATTTTTGTTTGTTGAATTTGCAGAATATTTTTTTTTGCGTAATATTGTTTGACTGTCCTCTGTTGTTTGTTATTCTCTGATTTTTTCTTGTATTAACACCTCCCTTGTTATATCTTTTCATAATATCATGTGATTAGTATAGTGGAGAAGTGGTTATAGTGGGTAAGTGGGGAGGTATTGTGGAGGGAGATGTGCATGAGAGGTTTGAAAACATGGAGAAGTGGTTAGTTTTTATTTTTGTCTAACCAACTGTGTGGAGGATATGGTTGGGAAGTTAGGAGGTTTTGAAAGGTTTTGATTTTTATTTTATTTCACCTTTCAAGAAATTAAAAAATTAAATTTAAAAACTATGTATAATACAGAACGACCAGTTGAAGCGTTTTGATTTATATATATATATAAATTTTTAAAAAATTTAGGGAGTTAGCCAAAATTTTGAGTCTCTGGGAAAGGTGAGTAGAGCTAAGAAAACTTTAGAGGTTCAGAGACATAAGAAATGATTGTTAGCTTAAGAGTATGACCCTAGCAACATTCGAGGACGAATATTTTTAAGGAGGGAAGATTGTAATACTTCTCAAATTTTTTAAAAGTTTTGAGACACACTAAGTATAGAAATAAATTATTACCATTTTTATTATTTTTACCTTTATATATATATATATATATATATATATATATATATATATATATATATATATATATATATATATATATATATATATATATATATATATATATAATTATGAGAATATTAATTGTTTTAATATTATTAATTATTAAAAGTGACTACCAATAATTATTAGTTAAGTTTTTTTTTTAAAAAAAAAAAAAAGCAGATGACAACTTTTTAAAAGGCTAAGCCTTGAATAAGATAGATTAAAAAAAAAGGCTTTAGGTCTTAAAGCCTTATACGAACAGAACTTGTTCATTCACATAAAGGGCTAAAGACCCTTATTCCAAATAGAGAAACAGAACGTTGTCTTGTTCACGCAGCAGGCACGAAGGCAACGAAACAGAGATAGTGGCTCACAGGGTTATTTACAAATTGCAAATTCTAGGGTTCTTTACAAATTACAAATTTTTGAGTTCAGGTATATAAAATTTTTTATTATCAATTACCTTATAGTAGTAATAGGTAAAAATTGAATAGTTAATTTTCCTTCTTCCTCTATATCAATAATAAATTTCATATTTAGGTGTAGTACTTTAAAATTAATTAAAATACACTGGTTATTGTAGAATCGATTGTTTGACTGGTATCAATTGGACTGGGGCCTACGTATCGGCTCGAGAAATTTTGAGGTGAGTTGATATAACCCTTTACTAAAGTGGTTTAACTCACAAAAGCATACACACAAAGTGTTTGATGAATTGCATAATAAAGTTAATATATACTTAATTAGAGTAGTTAGTACCTATTAAACTAGTTTCTAGCTAAAGTTTATATGATTATTTGAGTATATGTGAACAAATTTCAGATTTGTTTTATGTTATTCTTTATACTTAATTGGAGTAGTAAATATCTATTAGTCTAGAATTATTTTCTAGATAAATTTTAGATGATTATTTGTCTTTACGTGCATAAATTTCAGATTTTTATGTTATTTATATATGCCATTTTCATGTTGAAAATTCATGATGAACCAAGAACCTTTATAAATACTCTTGAATATTTATTTAATTCCTACCATACACTAAGGGTACCAGTATGAGTATGTATAACAAATTTAGACTCGAAAAGTCACAAGAAGAAGTTTTAGAAAGAAAAGTGTGACGACCCGGCCCGTCGTCACGGGAATTACCACCCCGTTATGTTGTAAATTCATATTTTATGCTTTTATATCAGTGGTAGAGTCTATCGGGTGATTTAGGAGTGATTTGGATTGAAAATGAGGCATATAGCCGTTTTGAAGGAAACTTGAATAAGGAAAGTCAACCTGGAGTTGACTATTTGGTTAGAGGGCTCGGAATCGGATTCTGATGATTCAGTTAGTTCCGGGAGGTGATTTGTGACTTAGGGAGCGATCGGAATTGAATTTGGAGGCCCGGTGTAGAAATAGGCTTGAATTGGCTAAGGTTGAATTTTGGCGAAATCCGAACGGT
>JASVEL010007570.1:0-130974 GCA_032618575.1 Nicotiana noctiflora
CCGTTTCCATATCTCAGGTACACATCTTCGAAATTCCAGAAATTGTAGTTGACAAGCTCAAGTTTGGAAATATACGAAGATCTGAAAGTTATGTTCAAATTCACACTGTTTGTTATATAGTGAACATCAGTTTGCTTTGGTTGTATAATTAAACTGTTATGCCTTCATTGTTTTGTATTACTTGAACGATTAAGTAGTAAAAGCAATAAAGTGATCAGTTACTTTGTTATTGTGTTTTAAAGGTAAAATTATAGAATTAGAACTGAAATCGTGTGTGTTAGCTGGATTATTGAACTTCAAATTCAAGGTAACTGATTTTATACCTGTAGCCTAAGTCAAATATTATAGAGTTTCTGTATGCTTAGTACGTGATTTCAGTGGTAGCTACTAGGAGTAGAATTAGTAAATGATAGTCATGTTATTTCTGTTTCGGTTTTCCGTTGTCCGTTGCTTAAGCGCAACCGCAATAGGTATCAATAAGCTAATCAGTTATGCATTCATTTTTTAAACAAAGATGAAAGTTGATATCACTTAATTTTAATCTAAATAAGAAAATCAGTAAAAAAAAAAACAGTTTTTTTGCAAATGAATTGAATTCTGGCAAATTGGAAATTTATTCTCCTATACTAGATGTTGGACGTTATGTTTTCCTGCCAAAAAGTTAGTCCTAGATCCTTGAAGCTTTTAATTCATTGTAGTCACTATCCTTATTGGCCAAATTGATGTACTAATCTTTGGGCCTGAGACAAACGAATAATTTGGAATTCTTTGGACCTAATTTTAAAAAATGGTATTTGGCCCTTTAATATTTAATTGATAGGTTAGGTTATTTCTTAATAATAAATTAGGACCTTTTAGAGACCAATTAAATAGAAATTCATAGTCATGTTATGTTTGAGCTTAAATAAAAAACGAGACGAGCCTCGCCGCACAAAATATACAATTACGGGGCCCTCGAATTAGTTGTTATAAAAAGTTTAGATTTGGAAGGACCGTTTAGTAAATTTCACGGTTTTTCCCGAAGTTAACAAAGACGATAGACACTTTAGGCACGATTTGTAAATAAAATTACTTTCCTAAATACGGGTGCGCATTTATGTGACCCAAATCTTACTCTCGGCGAAACTGAAATACATTAAAGTCACAGGCGTACTGGTTGCGGTGTGACTCGAAATGTATTTTCGTGACGTCGCAATTCTTCTAAAATTAAAAGGCGGAACATTAAAAGCACATAACTGAAATATATAAAGAAATCAGATAAAAACAAAAATCGCAGTTGAGCGACCGTGCTAGAACCACGGAATCCGGGAGTGCCTAACACCTTCTCCCGGGTTAACAGAATTCCTTATCCAAGTTTCTAGTTTCGCATACTGTAATACAGAGTCATAAATTTCCTCGGTTCGGGATTAAACCGGTGACTTGGGACACCATTATTTTCCTAAGTGGCGACTCTGAATTAAATAAATAAATCCCGTTTCGATTGTCCTTTAATTGGAAAAACTCCCTCGCGCTCCCGCGGGTGCGTAAAAAGGAGGTGTGACAACATACATTTAAAAAAGGATTGGGTGTTAAGGATCTCAATCTACTATTATATTCTCAGGAACCTCGTGCTCATATCTCTATTATAACTGCACGGACAATTTACACGCCAATAATAAAGTCATCATTTACCCATGAAACCTCGTGACCACATCTCATATCACTTTCACATGGAAAAATTCACGTGCTATCATGTATATTTTATTTGTTTACAAAGTTAATAAAAATATTTGAAGGGTCATTTTATTTCTAATAAAGTATAATTATAATTTTTGATTCAAGTAGAAAATTACCAGGAAAATGAATTTATTTTAGAAATTATTTGGGTGAAGTAAATAACATTTCAAATAAAATAAAACGTAGGATTGAATAAATTAATCATAATAGTAATTTCTTTTAAGTAAAGTAAAAACATAGATAGGATAAGGATATTAAGTTGAGAACTCAATTAAAGTGAAATACGACGACTATTAAAAAAATAAAGTAACGAATGAAATGACGAGTTTTAACTTAAGAGTCACAGAAGATAAGTATGTTACTAATTCTTTTATTAAAAACCGTCATATTACTAACAACTCAGCAAGATATGAGGTAATGACTCTGCGTAGTAAACTCATCTTCAAAATCAATTCACCAAAATAATAGTATTAGGAAAAGAATTCAGGAATGACTGCAAGGCAATACATCAATGAAAATAACTCAATCCTTACAGTCTCGTATGAAAGAACCTAAGCCAATACAATACAACAAGGAATACAAAACACATAAACTGTTGCGACGCGCAATCCGATCCCACGACACAACATTATCCACTTTTATTCCACTATGTAAATATCAATAATAATAAGTAAATATATGTTCGGCGCGCAGTCCAATCCCACCATATAATAAGAATCGATATCATAATTTACCCTTATTTCACTATATTAATTTACTCTTATTTCACCTGTTGCGGCGTGTAACCCGATCCTACCTTACAATATCAATATCACAATTCACTCTTATTTCACCTATTGCATTCTGTAACCCTATTCTGACGTACAATAATTTAAATCAACAACAACAATTTAATAATTCAATTTATAGAATTTTTTATAATTAAGGGTACGAGTACACGACAATAAAGGAACCATATAAAAATCAAGGAAATATAACAAACTTTACAAAAATGACAAAACAAGTAAGGAACGTAATAACCTAGGTGTGCAATCACAACAAATAAGTCAGATAGCAGATAAGCACAGCATTATATAAGGAACTCAACAATTAAAAGTCACAAGACAATTAGGAAGACAGCAACCTCGACTAAAACATATAAATGCGAAATATCGAGTAAGAAGTTCCATGAATGCTCTCAACGTCAATAACGCATGTATGAGTAAAAATGTGAAAATAATTTTCAATTAAATACATAAAAGACTCCTAAGAGTTTAACCAATAGAAATTTTACATATAAGATCGAATACATACTCGTTACCTCTTGTACACGACTTTCACATTATACAAATTGCACAAATGACTCAATTCCTAAGGGATTATTCTCCTACACAAGATTAGACAAGATAATTGCCTTTACGAAGTTAGGCCGATACTCTAAAATAACCTTCTCGCTTGAAACGACCTCTAGGCGGTTCAAATCTAGCCAAAATAATTTCATAAAATAATTAAAATTCATAAAATATCATTTCAGATAATAAAACGTCGACTTTAAATTTTACTTTAAAAAGTCAACCCAAAAGTTAATCCCAAGGCCCACATCTCAGAATCCTATGAAAATTCATGAAATTCGAACATCCGTTCTGACACGGGTTCAACCGTACTAATTTTACCAAATTTCGATATCAAATCGACTTCCAAATCCTCAATTCAAAGTCTAGAAAATTTATGCTATTTTTAATCAAATTCACCGATTTAAGGATAAAAACAATAATAGATTCGTGTATTTTAACCAAAATCAAATAAAGAACACTTACTCCAAGCTATACGGTAAAAATCGCCTAAAAAATCGCTTTAATTCGAGCTCCATATGGCCGAAACCTCGAAATATAGCTTCTGCCCAGGTATTTACTCTTCCCGATCACAAAGAACAAGTTGCTCAACTCTTCGAGACAACCTCTAGTATAATGGTCATAACTTTTGTACAAAAATTTAAATAAAAAATGGTTTGACTTTCCGAAAACTAGATACAAAGAACTACAACTTTCATACTTTGATCATCTCCGAATTTCTTATATATTGCAACATATAAGCTTCCAAATTCATGATGAACAAATTCTTCAACAGCGATTTCCAAACTCATCCCAGACAACTTGTAGTATGTCCATCATAACATTTTGTACACAACTCCAAATGCCAAATTTTCTGACAATTTAACACAATGTTCTACAACTTTTATTTTTGGATTACCTCCAAATTTTATATATATTGTGAGATATAAACTTCCAAAGTCCGGTTAGTGCAGCAAAAAATTTCCTCTACGCTATCGCAAAAAGCCTTCCCCGATCGCGATTAACAAGCCAATATTTTCCATTTTGCTCTTTGCGATCGCGACCAATTCCCCGCGATCAGAATGCACACTGCTGTAGCAAAAAACCAGCAACTAAAAATGACCTAGAAATAGTCCGGACCCACCTTGAAACTCATCCGAGTCACTTGGGACCCCGTCCGAATATACCAATAAGTCCCTTAACATAATAAGGACACACATAATAACATCAAAACTACCTCGCCTTACGATTCACAACCCACATTCAAGCCTATGAACTTTCAAAATTAGAAATCGATGCCGATTTATATCAAAACAACTCCGATTGACTTCAAATTTTGCAGGCAAGCCATAAATGACATTACGGACCTATTCCAACTTTCGGAATCGGATTCCAACCCCAGTATCGTTGAAGTCAACTCCGGTCAAAATTTTCAAATTCCATTTTTTTACTTTCGCCAATTTACGTCGAAATGACCTACTGACCTCCAATTCAACATGTGGTCGCGTTCCTAAGTCTAAAATTATCATACGGAGCTATTGGAATCTTCAAATCACCATTCTAGAGTCGTTTACACAAAAATCAAACTCCAGTCAACTCTTTTGATTTACGCTTCTAAAATAAGAATTTAAGAATTGTTCTTCTAAATTGATCCGAAATCATCCGAAAATCAAACTCGACCACACACAAGTCATGATACATTTTTCAAAGCTGTTCGAGGTCTTAAGCCGCTGAACGAGATGCTAGTTCTCAAAATGACAAGTCAGGTCGTTATATAAATGAACCAAAAATATAATGGTATGCAAAATTTAGCATTTTCGATTAGATCAATTATTTTGGATAGATCACAATATAAATAGTCCTACTAGTGTCAAAAGACTCATACCTGTTTGACCAAGCTTTGGAAATGTCAAAAGTTCTTATTTACGCAAAAAAGATACTATATTTATTTTAGAAAATGAAGGTGGCAAAAAGAAAATTATTTCTACTTACGACGTCGTTTTCCCGTAATGCAATCCCACGATGAGTACAACGTGTAAGGCTGGTGAGTCCACAGTGTACTCAAATCTAGTTTACGTGGCGATTCCATCGACCCACTCGGCCTAGTAAAGCTTCTCTATGTGTGCGTGTGTGTGAAATTCTTTGGATTTTCAACCGAATTGCAGAAATGGCGGATCGATTTTATCCAAATGTAATGCCGGATTATGTAGCAGAAAACCCAGCAGTTGAAGAAGAAAAGCATCCAATTCCACAAGGCACAAATGAATCACTCTTGAAGCTTCTCTCTACGCCGTACGATACTCTATCCGAGAAGTTCAAACGCGCCGCTCTCGATCTCAAAGAAACTGTAACAACTCTCTTCTTCCTTATACACATTTTATACGGTTTCATAATTCTCATAAAGAGAACTTCTATAGTGTTAGAATTTTTTTTAATAATTTTGTTGTAAAGGATAATTATTGAGTGGTTTAAATGTAGTCTGAATAAATATTGAGGATTTACGTAGTAAACGTTAACTAATCTGAGGTTGAAGCATTCCCAATTTATGTGACAGTGTTTAACTATGTAAGGAGCTTTAAGAAAAATGAAAGACGTCTAAAATTTGGTCTAAAACAAGATTTTGTGCGACTATAAATCATCAAATTAGAAGTAAAATGAGAAGTTTAAAGTTTAATTGTTTTAAAATATAAAAATGTGTCATTCTTTGTGTGACATGCTAAAAAAAAGGTGTTACATAAATTGGGATGGGGAGTAAATTATAGAGAATTGGTATGAAAGGGGTTTAAATGAAGTTGAATAAATATTGAGGATTTATATAGTAAGCGTTAACTAGGCTTGAGGTTGAAGCATACTATTCCTTACGTCCCAATTTATGTGATAACATTTGACTACTTAAGGAGTTTTAAGAAAGAACGAAAGACTTCTAAAATTTATGGTCTAAAACAAGTTATAGATATTTTACAATAAATATTTCACTAAAGGTAAAACGGGAAGTTTAAAGTTCAATTATTTCTAGTATAGAAATGTGCAATTCCTTATGGGGCATACTAAGAAAGTGTTATTTCCTCTTTTTCGATTCATGTCTCATTTTTTCCTTTGTAATCTCTTAAAAAAAGAATGACATATTTCTATATTTAATTACACTTTTACTTTAAAATGCCTATTTAATCCTTAATGAGATGATTTATAGCTACACAAATAGCCATGACTCATTTTACGCCACAAGATTCAAAGGTTTTCCTTCTCCATACCTAGTCAAACACCGTTACATAAATTGTGATGGAGGGAGTACATAAATGGGGTCGGAGGGAGTAAATTATTGGAATTGGTATGAAAGGGGTTTAAATGAATTTGAATGAATATTAAGTATTTAATTAGTGGACGTTAGCTAGCTTGAGATTGAAGCATTAACTAGTTTGAGGATGAGCATTAACAAGTTTGAGGTTGAAGCGTAGTTGTTGTTAACTGATTCTTGTAAAGAACTTCTAATGGTATTGGTCGAGGATTTTTTTTTCTTTTTGGGATAAACTATTGTGTATAAGGATGAAGAGTTAGATGGAGTAGAAGGATATTAAGGATTGATATATTTGATTTTAACTGGTTTGTTATGAGGTATATTTATTGTTTTTTTAAACTAATTGATGGCTGGTGCGGTTGCTGACAGATAGTGGTGGAGACATGGGGACTAACAAGCCAACAAGTTCCAGACTTTACACTCTATTGTGGAACTCTTGGGACTGCCTTTTTGCTCTTCAAGTCTTATCAGGTGACGAATAACACGAACGACCTTGCTGTTTGCTCTCAGATTGTTAAGGATTGTGACTCTGCTTCTCGAAACTCCAGGTCAAAAGTCAATCCTTTCTTTATTATATGCATCATTTTTTTCAATTTAAGGTTTACAATTCAGAAAGATAACCAAAATTGGCTTTTTTGGTTAATTCTTTGTGTTACTTTTATCAATAACTCACTCCATTCTTGGTTTTCAATTTAAAGCTTCAAATGTCGTCAAGATAAAAAAATTGGGCCTTTATAGGTTGATTTTATGTGTTACTTGGATCCATGAGTTTTAATTATTTGACATTCCTTTGTCGATTTTTCAATTTAAAGCTTCAATCGGCAGCAAGAATACGGAAATGGGGTTTCCTGGTCGATTTTTTGTGTTACTTTTGCTGAAACGAACTTTAGGGAAGTGATGACTTTCGGTCTTCTTAATTTAAAGCTTCAAATGGAAGCAAGATAAGAAAAATGGCCTTTTTAGGTTGATTATTGTGTTAAATTGAGCTATGAATTATAGGGATGTGACATTCCTATGTGGGAGAGCTGGGGTTTGTGCTTTAGGTGCTGTTGTTGCCAAGTACATGGGGGATGATCAATTGGTTCTTTCCTATGTTACTCAGTTTAAAGAGGTTTGTTCTTGATATTGGTAGCTAGACTTTCATATTGCAGTTTATTATAGTTTACTATGCGTATCGTGATTACTCACTAGACACTCATTTGGTTCTGTGAGCAGATAAAATTAACTAAAGATCTTCCTGATGAATTGCTGTATGGTAGAGCTGGATTTCTCTGGGCTTGTCTATTCATGAATAAGCATATTGGCAAAGGAACAATTCCATCCACCTACACTGTAAGTGCAGCAGTACTTTATGTAATCTAAGCGGGCATTAATCAGATGGTTGTTGTCTCCATTCCAATCTTTTTATTCTTTATTGTATCTTAGGCTGCTGTTGTCAATGAAATCATCGAGAATGGAAGGAGATTAGGAGGGAGAGGCAAAAGCCCGTTGATGTATGAGTGGTACGGTGAGATGTACTGGGGTGCAGCTCATGGATTGGCTGGCATTATGTATGTTCTAATGGATTTTGAACTGAAACCAGATGAGCTTGAAGATGTCAAAGAAACTTTAAGGTACATGGTTAAGAATCGGTTCCCAAGTGGAAATTACCCTACAAGTGAAGAAGATAAGCGGAGAGATGTTCTCGTCCATTGGTGCCACGGAGCTCCCGGGATTGCTCTAACACTTGTCAAGGCAGCTGAGGTAATAACTTTCTTCAATGTGATTTACTTCAAATACTATAATGTATGCTTCTCATTGATTGGTCCCTTTACTTTATGTCAAATGTGTATTGCTATATGAATGTTGCTGTTATAGCGGTAAAAAGCTGTTATAGAGAAAGTAAAATATTACACAAAAATTGGTCCCGGAAAAAACTTGGTTTTTATAGTAAATGATTATTATATAAGGATGCTGTTAATTGTTATTATCCGATCAGTTTGATATTGTGACTTTGAAATCCATGGATTTTCCCGATGCCTAGGTTTTCGGAGACAGAGAATTTCTTAATGCAGCAGTAGATGCAGCAGAGGTAGTATGGAACCGTGGTCTTCTTAAACGTGTCGGGATGTGCCATGGCATCAGCGGGAATGCTTATATCTTTCTATCCCTGTATCAGCTCACAGGAAACATGGAGTATTTGTATAGAGCGAAAGCTTTTGCCTGCTTCCTTCTTGATAGAGCTCACAAGCTAATAGCAAAAGGAGAGATGCATGGAGGAGATAGCCCATACTCTCTATTTGAAGGTATTGCGGGTATGGCTTATCTTTTCCTAGACCTGACAGAACCTAAAGAAGCTAGATTTCCAGCCTATGGCTGTGAAAAAGTTCATGCCACTTAGAGAATGTAGTAGCACTTCTCTTAATGTATGGAAAACTTATTCTGTGACATGCACCTTAATATCTTCTGCAATCATATGCTTTTACGGTTTTACCCCACTTCCCTTATGAATGAGTTTGACATCTTGTCCGGGTAGAACTCCAGTCCTTTCAGCACTTTCTTTTCTGTAAGGAGAACCTTAAGAGACTAATAGTTCTTTGCTCTTGAAATTGAGCAACCTTTTCCTCTGATAAATTTTTGGTCTACCATTACCCTTGCTGTTGAGATAAAGTCTCGTTTTTACTCTTGACTCGTAATGGAGCTCCAGTCGGAGGGTAATTCTAAACAATGTCAATTGTTGAGTGGTAAATTTGGCTTTTTCTCTCAAAAGGATTTGGATGAGCGGATATTCCTTTCATTCTGAGCTTCCTTAATAGCAAGGGCAAATACGCTTACAAGGGAGTGAGTGGACTAAAAGTGTAATGGAGGGGGAAATTTAACTAATTTTGATAGCGCATAAACAAATTTGGGTCTTTCCCTTTTGAAAATAATGGGATGATGGTTTGAAGAATTAACTTAAATAGTTATTCATCGTATTGGGGCGGGATGGATGAAATTGAGACTTGCTTCCGGTGTCTTATGTGACAAGAAGGTGCCACCGAAACTTAAGGGTAAGTTTTACAGAGTGGTGGTCAGACCAACGATGTTATATGGGGTTGAGTAATTAGCCAGTCAAGATCGCTCATGTCCAGAAGATGAAGGTAGTAGATATGAGGATGTTTAGATGGATGTGCGGGTGCACAAGGTTAGATAGGATCAGAAATGAGGTTATTCGCGACAAGGTGGGTGTGGCCCTTATAAAGGACAAGACCTGGGAAATGTGGCTCAAGTGGTTGGTCATGTGAGGAGGAGGAGCGCAGACCCCCTGGCGAGGTGGTGTGAGAGATTGACAGTGGAGGGCCTATGGAGAGGTAGAGGTAGGCAAAAGAAAAGGTTGAGAGAGGTGATTCAAGACATGATGCAGCTTCAGCTGACCGAGGACATGTTCCTTGATAGAAAGGTATGGAGGTTGATGATTAGCGTAGTAGAGTAGGTAATCTAGAGTGTTCATAACTGTAGTATTAACACACAATCTCGCTTTCTGTGGGCAGTAGATTTTTATGACTAATCGTTGTTTTATTTTATTGTGGATTACCTTATTGCCTTGTTGTTTTTATTCTGCTTTTATATGGTTTTTTGGTACTTTCCCTTTGTCTATAATTTCATTAATGCGGTGCTTATACTTTCTTGAGCCGAGAGTTTATTGGAAACAGTCTCTCTGTCCTCACAAGAGGGGTATGGTCTGTGTACACACTACCCTCCTCATACCCCACGGTGTGGGGTAAGACTGGGTATGTGGTTGTAGTCATTCACTTAACCTCTTAAACTTACAATAGCCCATGAATATGTAATGTATGTAGAATCTATATATAATTAGTGTATAATTCATGCATACCGGCTTGGAAAAGTAAATAATGGTTATAGCCAGATAGTTGGGTAAATAATGGTTGGCATTGCTTCACTTCAATGCATACAGCAGACATTTAGGTAAGCACTATGATCTTTCTTGCCCATTAGATTACTGTGAAAATGCCAGATAAAAATTTGGTTATATGAACAAAGAAAAGCAAAAGAATTATCTGATTCAGAAAATCTGTGTTCACTAAAAACTGTTCCTTTTATCCTGCAAGATTCGATGAAGATAAACAGAATATTTTGCTGTAAAACCTCTGGAAACGTGTTGTAGAACTGAGGCGTGTAAACCATCGACTCTTTTATTGATCAAAATAAAAGTAGAAATATGCCGAAAATGTGATATGGTAATGTTTGATAAAAATGAGATCAACATTCAACTGTGCAAAATAAAGCTCAAATGCACAGGCATTTCGTGCACTGGGTTGCCCTTTATAAACGTTGCTGGCAAGCTGTTTATTATATGAGCTTTTTGAGGAAGTTGATAATCAACTGATTGATCTGTTCAGGAAACTGCTCTTGTACAAAATGACTGCCTTCTGGTAAGAATATGGTTTCCAGATTAGGTACATATTCTTTCACCATTCCACTTGAAATGTAGTGCTCTAATCCACCAAATTTAAGGGCATAATCCTTCTCCCCCATTACAAGCAAACAGGGAACCTTGACTTTTATATCTTTAACTCCATACTCTTCTAGCCAAGCCCTGTCAAAATACCCTCCCTTTGTCACAAGATCATAAGTGCTAAATGAAATTGAAGAAATTCTAGAAGAGTTAATCCAAATAACTGTCCACTCAACTATTTAAACTAAAAAAAGCTGGCAAATATATAATATAAGTATGATCCATGTATAATATGTTTATGAATATGTATAATTAGTGAATAATCTATGTATATCGGCTTGAAAAATTAAACAGGGAATTTAGCAGGCTATTTGTGTATAAATCCCAAATTTCTATTGGATAAATTACATATGTGCAGTATCCTTTAGAGTTTTTCAGCAGCAGAAGCGAATCTGGTTCAAGATTTAGAGTCAGTCGGAGTAAAATAAGGGCCGATTCACATACTAATGTGGGAAATGTAACGTTTGACTTGTTTATGCTGTGATTGATAATGAAGGTATCGTTAGGCGATGGTTAATAATAAAGGGGTTGTTATATATGATTTACTTACTTCAAAAGGGTATTTTGCCTTTAAATAGTTCAACGCCTGCATCCACGACGTAGGCCTTCGTCACGCTGTTATGGCACGATGTCGGTCGTGGCATGCCTATATCAAGGGCACAACGTCGGCCTTTGTCACGCTGTTATGGCACGATGTCGGTCGTGGCATGCCTATACCAAGGGCACAACGTTGGCCTTGACAGGCCACTATGACCCGAGATGGCATGCCTATGTTAATGGCACAATGTCGGCCCTGGCAGGCCACTATGGTACGATGTCGGCCCTAGCAGGCAACTACGACACAAGGTTGGCCGTAGGCTACTATCGGCCGACATTATTTTTTTATGTTTTATTTCCACATAAAATAATATATAGTCCTCGTATAATTTAAAGCGGGTATTAAATAAGATGATATCCAAACATTGCCTTAGTTATGTGACAATTATTTCTATTAATGTGGCCAACTAAATACGGTATTATCTAATTTTGAATACTGTGCTAGGATTAATTAATGTAATTATATCTAATATGAGAATTTAGAAGTAGTAGTGACTGACCTGTAAGGCACCTGCAATGCTGTTCGGAAACTTGACTTTTCATAAAGAGATGCGTAGTTTGCAAGATCTTCTTGTGTGAACCAGTCAGGCAGTGGAGCAGAAGGCTCAACCAAATCCATTATTTCCTCATCATCTTTTGCAATTGGCAGTTCACTTCCGGAGAACATAGTATATATTTTCTTAACTACTGTTTTTGTATCAAAACGCCCAAAATCCTTTTCAGCTCGCCCTGGTTCCTGTAAAGCGACAAGCATTGATAGCGTGTTTGCTACGACGGAAGTCATAAATATTTTTTTAAAACTTATTTTCGGTCTTCGAGTAAAAAATATTTTCTCCCATATAATATTAAAGATTACTCATATTATCAGCCGATCGAGGAGTATTTCCATGAAATTTGTTGAATTCCAAAGAGTAATTATAATGTCTAAATTTTAGTTGAAGCAAGTATAATATGAAACTTAACGCCTGATAGTTGTAAGGAAAATACTAGCTTTGGTAGGTGAGTAGAAAATGTTTTTCGAACAGATGTGTAATATTAAAAATTACTCATATTATTAGACGATCGAGGAGTATTTCGATGAAATTTTTGAATTCCAAAGGATTAATAATAATGTCCAACGGTTAATTAGTTGAAGTAAGTAATATGTAACTTAAAGCTGTAAGGAAAATAACTTTCGATTATAAATGAAAAAAGTAATTTTCCCTACATTTGATGAAAATGATTAGGAGTGTACAAATCGAACCGAAAAATTGCACCAAACCGAAAAGTTAAACCAAACCAATTAAAAAATTCGACTCGGTTTGGTTTGATTTGGTTTGGTATTGAATAAAAAAATTCGAACCAACCCGACATATAAATATACAATTTCCATGTATACTATTTAAGATTTTATATAAAATTTTCTTTAAAAAATGTCTAGAAATATTTGAGATTCTCTTAAATTTAAATAGAATATAAAGTGCTCCATATTTATTGACCTTAAATAATGGGTCGTATGACCAGTTTCTTATTAAGTGTTACTAAAATACGTCTAACTTTTTGTTCTTACATATTCATATCATATTTTAAGATGTATTAAATTGTTATATCTTTTTCGAATGTGAAGTGATTATTAATATTTAGGTATTGTATTGATTTTTATGTTAATTAATAAATTCGGATAACCTGAAAGTGTATATCAACGAAAAATTATTGTTAGACAACTAAAAAAATAATTGTTATGTGTTAACTAATGAAATTCTCGCATAAGAATATTTTAATTGATAATATGTTTGTCAATTTTTTATATTTTTACTAAATGTAGATATATACGTATCCAATATTTAACAAAATAAGATTGAAATAATATGTAAGGAACAAAAAACTCGAAACTCGAAAAATCCGATAAAATCAAACCAATCCACACCGATATAGTTGGTTTGATTTGATTATGATAAAAACAGAACCAGCCCGGTCCATGTACACCCCTAAAAATGACTAAGAATATACCCAGTTGGATCCCAACCGCATGGGTCTGGGGAGGATAGTCTGTACACAAACCTTACCCCTATCTATTGCAGGTAGAGAGGCTGTTTCCAATAGACCATCGGCTCAGGAAGGGCAAGAAGAGGAGGAAAGCAAGTAAGGAAGAAAGATGTAAGAGGAAAGAAAAGGGAATAAAGGATAAGTAGTACCAAATAATAACAACAGAGAATACAATACATGAGAAGAGCAAAACCACAATGAAACAAAAAAATCTAAGCATATGAAGAGACATGCATGCTACTAAGACTATCGGCGAACAACTATAAACTATTTAGTAGTTAATCTTCTACCTTAATCCTCGACCTCCATACCCTTCCATCAAGGGTCATGTCCTCAGTGCGCTGGAGTAGCGCCATGTCCTGCCTAATCACCTCTCCCAATACTTCTTAAGTCTACCCCGACCTCTTCTCAAACTCTCCATGGCCAATCTCTCACGGCTCCTGACAGGAGTATCAATGCTTCTTCTCTTAACATGTCCGAACCATCTCAGCCTTGACTCGCGCATCTTGTCCTCCACGGAGGCTACTCTCACTCTGTCCCAGATAGTTTCATTCTTAATCATATCTCTCCTGGTACACCCACACATCCATCACATTATTTCCATCTCTGCTGCTCATCTTCTGCACGTGGGAGTTCTTGACTGGCCAATACCCAGTCCCCTAAAGCATAGCCGGTCGAACCATTACTCGATAAAACTTACCCGTCTTAGCGGCACATTCCTATCACATAAAACACCGGAAGCAAGCCTCCACTTCATCCATCCCACTCCGACGCGACGTGCGATATATGATGAAAATGACTCCCCATAAAAAATATTTTCTTGAATTTTTTATTTTTTAAATTTTTTTATAATACCAAATATAGGAGGGTTCAAGACATGAAGTTACCTGCCATCTCAACATATAGAACCCATTGGGAATGAGATCTCGAGGAAATGTTTCAGGACCAGTGAGAAGGAAGGGCACACCTAGTGTTACAACTGTTGAAACTCTATCAGGGTATACGAGTGCAAAATGGTAAGCTACTCGACCTCCAAAATCCTTCCCCACGAGAAAAACCTACATAAATAGCATAATTATCTCAGTAAATTTGATGGACTAAAGACGCACAGACAAAAATTTTTTGAGTAATTTCTTCTCATGATTGACAGAATTATCAATATCCAGAGGCAAATGGACTACGAATTTAATGGGTTCAACTGAACCTATTGTTTTTGACGTTCTATATAAATATACATTCGAAAAATGACTACTATCCATAGGCCGATCGAGTATAGATTTGATGGGTTCGATTGAACCTATCAATCTTGACATAGTACATAAATAAGCATGCAAAGAAACCTCTAAAATGGTAACATATACCATAATCTCAAAAGAAAAATAGGTTCAACGTACGAATCTTAAAGGTAGAACCCATCAGGTTTATATTCTGAATTTACCTTTGCTCATACTTGTGTCATCAAAAGGTCACATATACCTAGTGAAATAGTTAAGGTGTGCAAGTTGGCTCAATCACCATGATCATTGAATCTAGCATACTTGTGTCGGCATATAAACTCATACATACTTTGACACAAGGGCCGATCGGATGCAAGGTTGAGGTGCCGGGTTCATATAAACCCAAAAGTTCCGACGCAAAGCATGAGTTTGTGTAAAATTCCACTACAATTGCAAAGTAATAGATATGATTAAACAAAATTTTTTTTAAATATAAGGTGCTATTCTAGAACTTAAATCTTGTATCTACATCTGATTTGACACGACTTTGTTGGTAACCAATGAAAACTTTTACTTCTAAGAAAGAAAAAACAAACAACAGTATGATGTAGGTAGTAATATGTAATCTGCACAGCATTCTTCACCTGTTGGAGGCCCAATGAATCAAGCATATCCAGAAGATCATCGACAAGGTCCCTGAATGTCGTCTTCTCTGGTTCTGCAGGCATTTCAGACAAACCATAGCCTCTGAAGTCGGGGGCTATGGCTCGAAATCCTGCATCCGCTACTGCTATCATCTGATGCCTCCACGAGTACCATATCTCAGGGAATCCATGAAGAAAAACAACTGCAGGGCCTGGATATATATATAGCTACTTTAATTTCAATATCAATTATTCACGACATAGACAGTGGCATAGCTAGAATTTTTACTAGCAAAATTCAAAATAAAAAACACAAAGCAGCTACAGGGAATCTACATCTACTACATATATATATATATATACATATATATATATATATATATATATATATATATATATATATATATATATATATATATATATAAAATAACTGTGACCTTACTATAATATAATTTTCTGGCGAATAAGGTTAAACTCATTGCGTTCCGTGACTGGTAGTTATATTTAAACTCATTGCGCTCCCTGACTGGTAGTTATATTTACATACAAAAAAAGAAATAAGAAAAAAGCAGATCAAATATGGGGGAGGACCTGTTCCAATCTCTGCAATGTGGAGCTTGAGTCCTCTTACACCTACATAATTGTGCTGAATCTTCTCCATTTTCGTAAGGTAGGAAGGTTTGATGGGGGTGCAACAAAAATTAAAGAGAATTAAGACAAGTCAATGTGTTATTGTAACTCATAAATGGAAGCTTTTTATAGTATAAGTCATGTGGTTCATTCAAATATTTAAAGAACTTACTGATATTTTATTTAATATGTTATCTGTGTCTGCAACTTTGTTAGTTTTTAGGAAATTTCCACATGTTTTCTTAGACTTTTCCTAGTGTCGATCTGTCTTTGTTGACTTTTCCACAGTTGAAGTAAGTTTTATTTGCTATTTTCTTGCTAACTAATTTCTTAGTAAAAAAAAGTAAGCTTGATTTTTCTTTTCATTTTAATTTTTGAAGTTGACCCACTTATGGGAATAAGTGAACCGTCATTGTTTAATTTTTTAAGTTGGTGGATGCGTTTGAATAGTGAAGTGCGGAACTATGAAATTAAGTACCGTATCAACTCTGTTCCTGTGGGAGGGGTGCGAAAAATTATTAGAATTTTATGGAAGTTGTTTGACATAGATATGAGGTAAAAGATAACAACACGCAATCATAACTAAATATAAAAATTAATTATAGCAATAATTGAATCCGGTAATATAGGAAGAGCATGATGATAATAATGAAAAATACACAGATACAAAGGGTCACCGATCTTTAATAAGGTTGACCCCAACACATTTGATATGATGAGATTAACGATGTTCATTGAGGATTTGAGCTTCCTTGCTTCTTTCTCCTTGGTGAGGAGAAAGAGATGAAGATCCCTCTTCTTCTCGGAAGATATATCTATGTGTGTTCGTTTGTTTCAGCCCCCTTTCTTCTTCCTCTCACTTCGTTTATATACTAGGTATTCTCATTTACCCAACGGTCATTAGCCGTAGTACCTAAGTTATTTAACTGTATTACTGGTTGATCCTCTAAAATACCATAACATCATATTCGCCGTTCAAGCATTTAGAATACACGACCTTGGCCGTGGCCGAGGTGCGTGTCGTTATAGTGTTGTATGAATACGACTTTGACCCAAGTGACTTTTTGTCGTTCCTCTTCACGCGGATTCTCGCTTGGTCAGATTTTGACTCATACAGTTAGTCCCTCCGCCTATTAGGGTCGTCTTTTGGCGAGCGCGATAGGCGGACTCTATCAATTCGAAAGTTATAAGAAATTTGAGCACTTTATGCGAGAGGCGAGTACCTCGTGGCCAGGTAGCGACGTGACGTTTTGAAAGCTGCGTCAGACCATTACATTAATTCAGAATGTCATTGAAACTCCTCATGCGTCATTATGGTGCACATTTTCTATGTAGCACTTTGTTTCCCGTGCCCTTTCTGTTTTCAAAATGGCGGCGTTCGGTTATCCCATCATATCCCTATAAATAGGAGGAAATCTTACATTTGAATGTTATGCTTCTCAATCGCTCAAGAGAGACATTTGCAACTTTTCTTTTTCTCCTTCAGTTTCTCTCATTTCCTTTTCTGTTAAAACTTCCTGTGGCCGCTACCTTTTTCCCTTGTTATTCCTGAATTTCGCAATCAAAGAAGAGATATCTAGTGCATCCTCCAACCCTGATAGAGCCGTTGGTTCTCCGGTGTCGAAAAATGATATACCCCTACACGAAGAGGGAGTGGATCCGGCGGAGGAGGAAAGTTTTCTGACGGTAGATGAGGTGGTTCCCCGCCCAGGGAAGGCGAGGACTGACTTCAACAACCCTACTGGGGATGAGCCGAAACCTATTCTTTCTACGATGGATGTTGCAGTGCTGACGTCGTTCAAAGAGGGGAATCCTTGATCATATTGAACTAGTTCCGGTGGGCCGTGACATAGTGCTTATATACCGCCCCGGCTACTGCGTGTTTTACGCATATTCATTTGTCATTGGATACACGCTTCCCTTTCCCTCCTTGGTGGTGGACTTCTATCGCTTCTACTAGGTGTGTCCAACTCAACTCTATCTGTATGTATACAAGCTCTTCCTTATGCTAATCAAGTATGCGAAGCTGGACGATCGGGAAATTTCTCTACAACACATGCTTCACCTCTTCTCCCCCATTTTTATAGGGGCACGATGATTCACTCGCGTCAACGAGGAACTGAGGGTTTGGTGGTGAAGATGGATGACTAGACCAATCACCGCTTTTGGGAGAACTTCTTCTACATCCGAATAGAGCACGCGGTATAGAACCTTGTGGGGTTTCCGGAGGCGTGGAATTTTGCGTGTAGGTCTCCCTTTCCTTTTATTATATTATAAATGTTTTTTAACATGGCTATTGGTCGTCTCCCTTTAAGGACCGTCGAGTGTTTTTCTGTTTCTGCAGCTGAGAGGGTACCTCCTCTAGAAGTTGCCAATATTCGTGAATGGGTGAGCTCGATTCTGCTAGCATACGATGGGGATCCGCGAATGGGCGCCTTTCCACGAGATGTTTGGGCGCAAACCTTCCATTGATAAGTCGACTTATTTCAGCCATAGTTGCTTCGTTCTTTGCTCCATATTTTTCTTTATCTTATATCTTTGTTTGGTCTAATTTCTCATTGGCATGTCAGAGAGGAGTGAGAAGGGCAAGGGCTCATGTCCTTGCTTTCTGTTAATCAGCTTCCTCTGCCCGGCCCGTACCAAGAGTAACTGCGGATGGGGGTATCCAAAGTCTGGTTGCGCGGCGGACCGCATCCATGATCGAACCTAATCGTTTGGAGGTTTCTCTTCGGTAGGACACTCCGATTCCCACAGTCCATTTAGTAGACGAACCTTCTCGTGGTAGTGGCAAATAGGCTCCATCAAAGAGGCGGAGGATAGTGTTGGAGGGGCCTTTGCCTAAAATGCCCTCGAGGGGCGACCCTAAAAAAAGTTTTTAACCATTATCTAAAAGGTTCATTAACTACAAAAGAAATAAATAAAATCATTTATTAAACGGAAAAGAGTTCAAAATGCCCCCAAACTATTGGAAAAGGTTTAGAAATACCCTTCTTTCACATGTTGAGCTAAAAGTACCCCTGCATCTACCTTTTTGGTTCACTCATATATGCCATTTGACCGTTAGGTCAATGCTAAATTAAAAATAATTATTATTCCTTTTCTAAAACTTAAAAAAAATATTTTACAAAATATTTTATTTTTTTAAACTAATACACCAGTAGTCCACTAATTTGGTAAAGTTTTCTTCTTCTTTTTTTTCAGTTTACAGAAAAGCAATTCAGTTTTTACAAAAAAATATTTTTTTTTAGTTTTTTTTTAAAGCATTATGTTTGTAAAAATAGGAAAAAAAAATTTAAAAACAGAAAAAAAATATTTTGAATAAAATATTTTCGTTTTGAAAAAAAAAAATAGTTTTTAAAAAAAACGAAAATATTTTTTCTTTTAAAAAAACTTTAAAACAAAAATAAAACAAAATGCTTTAAGAAGCTGAAAAAAATATTTTTCAAAAACGAAAATATTTTGCTGAAAATATTTTTTTAAGTTTTAATAAACAAAAATATTTTATTAAAAACATATTTCTTTTAGTTTTTTAAAAAATGCTTTAAGAAAACTAAAAAATATTTTTTTTTAAAAACTAATTTTTAAAAAAAAAACTGAAATAAAAAAAGAAGAAGAAGACTTTAATAAATTAATGGACTATTGGTACATTAGTTTAAAACGAAAATATTTTTTTTTAAGTTTTACAGGAAGAATAATAATTATTTTTAATTTAGCATTGACCTAACGGTCAAAGAGCATAAGGGAACCAAAAAAGTGGATGGAGGGTTATTTTTGGCCCGATATATGGATGAAAGGTATTTTTATATCGTTTTTAATAGTTTAGGTCTCTGTTTTAAAAGGCAGAATTGGGGCTTGTCCGGGGCTCGCCCCGTGACGGATCACTCATAAAACGCTCATTGGCTTATATGTGAGGCTTAGTTCCACGAGACTTATGCCTCACCCGTCGGGGCTTACGCGTTGGACACGCCCATCGCCCGGCGTATTGGGCTCGCCTAATAGAACTTTATGCATTTGTATGTAATTAACCTAATAAATCCTTAAATTTTTTTAATAAATCATTGACTATTCAAAATTACTTTTTTTTCTAATTATAAATTATTAAGTTCAGAGTATTTTATGTCATAATTAATAAAAATTATTGCACGTTATCAACTAAAATTGCTATGATATTTAATTTTAAATAAATCTTTCATTTAAAAAATATTTATTTATTAACCTTTGTTATGTCTTTACTATAAAATAATTCATAAAAAAATTTATGACTCTAAATATTATTTTTTTCACATTTACGAGATACAATACTTATTGATTTAATAGCTCAGTATTAGCTAGTAACTATTTACAAGTAATTAGTTATCATGGTATTGTATATGTGTCACTTTATTAATTTGTTAAAACTTGCAAATGAATGATGCTTGAGAATCATATTTAAATTGTGAATTATTTTTTTTTATATAAATTCTCTTTTAAATAGAAAGTATATTAAATAAAAGGAGTATTTTTAAAAATTATTAAATTATAATATTGAAATTCTTTCAAGATTCATTACTCCTTAAGAGATACATATAAGATTCCGTATCGGATATATCACTTTTGATCAGCTAGTTTGCATATTATGATATATGTCATACTTTTCATATTATTCATAGTTAAATTATAATCTATAAATATTTTAAATAGATTATTTGTTATATTTTTGTAATTTTAATATAATTTTTATAATTATTTTTTATTTTATACTATCTTATAACTCTTGAAATTAGCCCTATATCTTAAGGCTTACGCCTCGCCTTATCAAGTAAAACGTCTTGCCTCACGCTCCCGCCTTTTAAAATATTGGTTTAGGTGCATTTTGAACCTTTTTCTGTTTATTAAAAATGATATTAAAAAGGGAGACAGTCGGCAAAAATTTCACCTAATAGTGTTACATACATACTATAATATTATATATCTTAAATCTGTTTTTTAACAAATAAATTTCCCAAAAAAAAAAAGAAAAAAATAGGGAAAGCTAGTCTTGATCAGCTAAGACGGGTCCAAATGATTATAATATGCAAAAATAGCTAAATATGGCTACAAACTAGGCGGTGTTTTAGCAACATGGCTGGCTAATGGCTATGGAACCCAAGAATTTGTCACATTTCTCCATTTTTCCTCTTTTCTTCTTTCTTCTTCTTCCACCATCAGTAGTTGAATCAAGAACATGTGATTTATCTTCTTCTATGCCATAAAAGAGGTTCTTTTTTTTTTTAATTGTATACATGCAAATGTCATACTTTATGTCTGTTTTGTGTTCACCATTCTCAGAATAATTGAATCAAGAACATGAATTTCTCTTATTATATGCCAATTAAAGGTGATAACCTTTTTTGTATTTTTGTATCTGCATGCAATTTGCAAATTAATGGTGTATACTTTATGTTTATTTGAGGTGTTGTTTTATTCTTTTTGTCTTATGTAATGATATGATATGGTTGGATGTAAAAAAGAACTAATCTTTCTATCACCTTTTAGAAAGAAAAAAGAAACTTTTCCCATTCTTGTGCCACCTGTAATTAGGGCCATTAAACAAAAGTTCCCTTTAATTGCGGTGTTAATCTCCAACTTCCCTTACTAGGATTCCAGGATTTTGGAGGGTAGAAGTAAGAGTGAGGATAAAAATGATGATAGTTTGAATTTTAAGAAAGCATGGGTTGAAGTAATCATTTGAACAACTGTTTATTATACTATTCAGTTTTGCCCTTTTGGTTTTTGGTTGAAAATTTGGGCAAATTTGATCCTCCCAATATTTTTCTTTGTAATGAGATTAAGGCGTAGTCAATGCATTCTTTCTTGTGCCTCCTCCAATCACAAAGTAAGCTTCTTTCTTCTACATTCTTCTAGTTTCATCTCTTGGTAATTGGTATCGTTTTACTTTACTGAAATTTTGGTTATTTAGTTTGGTTGAATGCAAGTATAGTTGAACGAAGAGGGTCAAATTGAGCTAAATGGATGTTAATGATTTGTATTAGTGGATAACAAGTTTGGGATTAAGGTGTCGTAGTTCCTATTAGTGAATGCAAGCATGGTTAATGGAACAAATAATAGGTTTCGTCAGTTCAAAACTGCCATTTTTGAACAATGTGGGATATTTTGGTTATTCATAGCGAGATACCCTAAAGGGAGTCTTGGAGCAGCGGTAAAGTTGTTTCCGTGTGACCTATAGGTCACGGTTCATGTTGTGGAAGCAACTAGGGTAGGTTGTCTATATCACATCCTTAGGGGTACGGCCCTTGGACCCTGCGTGAGTAGGGGATACTTTGTGCACTGGGCTATCCTTTTATAAGCAAGATACAGGCCTAATATTTTTTGAGTTTCGAACCTTGCACCACTAGTCCTCGTGGATTTCTCGGTTATAAAACATAATTATTCGAACTTGAACTATCTTGACTATAGGAAAACGTAGGTCATTCTATTAGATTTAATAAGATGTAGATCCTAAGCTAGATGATGGATGATTAATTTATCATCATGAATTGTAGGGGGTGATGAGAAAAGCATGAACTTGCAAGTTTCTTGAAGTTGTTGTTTGAATTTCTCTGCTGCACACTGCTACGACCTGTATGCAACTTCATACACCTGTTGTTTTTTGAGTGCATTCTATGCTGGGAGAGAGTAGCTTTCGTCTGTCTGAAATTTACCTGTCTAATGTGGGGACTCAATTAATCATTTTGCTAATTGCCTATGATATTAAGTCAAATCCTTTGTGCTAAACTCTACCAGAGGAGTTGATTTAGAGCGAAGAAACGGTATATCAAATGCTGAGTCATAATCTCATTTCAATTTGACTAACTTTTAGAAATAAATCAGTTTGCAGCGGCATTAGCTTGTCTCTATGTCTTCGTGCCATATTGTGATTAGTTTACGTAATTATCTTTAACCAAACCCTTTTCACCTGCAGCAACTGGAATTAACCTTCAATCTTGATAGACTCAGACTCGTGAAGTGATTGATGCCTAGGACCCTCTTTACAACAACAACAACAACCCAGTATATTCCCACAAAGTGGGGTCTGGGGAGGGTAATATGTAGACATGCCTTACCTCTACCCAAGAGGGCAGAGAGGCTGTTTCCAATCGACCCTCGGCGTAGGGGAGAGAAAGGCAAACAAAAGCAAAAACAAAAACAGCATTAGTTACACCAGCATACATCGCATAAATAATTAACTAAACATACGAGACATACGTACCGTAAATATACCTGTATGCAATAGTATTAAAACAATAACTACCAGAAATGACTACCAAAAGAGAACGCAAACTAATTCTCTATGGGTGGCCCTACCGCACCTCGCCCACCCGGGAAAGGAGTTCGAAAAATCTAGTAACGCAAATCTAGGAGCCCCTACCCTACAACCCTGATACTAGACCTCCAGACTTTCTTATCAAGGGCCATGTCCTCAGAAATACGCATCCTGGCCATGTCCTGCCTAATTACCTCTCCCCAGTATCTCTTAGGCCTCCCTCTGCCTCGCCTCACACCGACCACCGCTAGACGTTCACAGCTCCTCACCGGGGCATCGGGGCTTTTCCTCCGCACATGCCCGAACCACCGAAGCCTCGCCTCTCGCATCTTCTCGTCCACTGGGGCCACCCCCACCTTCTCCCGAATATCTTCGTTCCTAATCTTATCTAACCTGGTGAGCCCGCACATCCACCTGAGCATCCTCATCTCCGCAACCTTCATCCTCTGAACATGAGATTTCTTCACCGGCCAACACTCCGTCCCATACAGCATGGCAGGTCTAACCACAGCTCTATAAAACTTCCCCTTGAGTTTCTGTGGCACTTTCTGTGGCACTTGCCTAGGACCCTCTTTAGATTACTTTTATCTTTCTTCGTGTTGCTATCTTTTTGATCTTTTTATTTTGCATTGAAGGCCTCAGCTAGACCAGTTAAACAAGGTTGCAATACTAGCCGCATTGCTGACATTTCCACTTGAGACAAGGATGGTTCGCGGTTCCTTCATTAAGGGCTCGTGCTCTTTAGGTTTGGGGGGTTTTGGTTGGGTGGGGGGGTGGGGGTTAAGGTACTAGGACAGTCAGGCAAGTCATTGACAGCGATATCTTCATGCCCTTCTTTTTTGGTTCATAAACTTGAATGTTGTAACATTTTCATTTCATTGTGTAATTGGCTTCCTTAGCAATTTATAATAAAAAAGGGTACACTTCTGCTCGTAATTTTATCTCACAGAACTCATGATATTCAGGCTGATGAAGATGAAAGTAATTGGCACGGAAAGAGGCTAGATGAGGTGCCAGCATGGTCACATAATTCTCCTCACGTAATTTCACAGTTAGCTCAGTGCTTTAGTGAGTTCAAATTTTTCTTCTAATTTATCACCTGAATAATTTCATTAAAGGTCGCTGCATCTGCATCTTTTTTGCCTACAGATGGGAAAACTTACCCCTAGGTAGTCTATTCTAGTCTTTCAAATCTTCTTTTTTGTTTCGTCAAATTCATAATACAGGAAATATGTTGTTTTACAATGTTTGTGTTTCTTTTATGTTGCAAAAGTTTGGGATTGTCTCAATGGAAAGTAGGAAGCTGTTATTCTTTTTGCAATATATATGTGAGCCTGAACATCTTTCATCATCAATATTACTATCCAGAAAGAAGTCTTCATATTTTAAGTTTAGATACAGCCATATTAGGATAGCATGGTACATCATAGACTAGTGCATGGCGCAAATTGTCGGAAGAACAATGCAAAGAATAGTGAAAAAGAAAGACTTTAGTACAAAACTTCAACAAGCACTTCTTTGATTATCTTTTTTCAGCTGTTGTTCCCTTTACTTAATATGTTAATAAAGTAATGTGTACATTTCCATAGTTATTTGTTCATTTCACTTATCAGATTTACATGGCTGTAGCTAATGCTATGGTTGGACCACGAGCATGGATAGGAGGAATCTTCAACCGCTCAGGCAATAAACGGTTTGGAAGTGATAAATATCTTGACTACCCTTTAACTCCTCATCAGGTAAACCAGAGTACCATATTGTTGGCCTTTGAGTTTATCTGACCTTTACCTCTTTTTCATGTCTATCCAAGTTAAACAGGCTTCTTTTTAGCCTATCGGTTCCATTGCGAAGTGGTTCTTTTTGTACTTCTCTTTGTAATTTATACCTTCTTAACATTGTGGATTCTGCATATATAATTTAATTTTTGCCAGGAAGAAAGATTGCGCAGGCTTCAAGAACGGCTAGGAGTACCTTTTGATGAGACACGGATAGATCATCAAGTATTTCAAAAATTCTCATTCTATTTTCATTTCCATGCTAATTTCAATTCATAGTTATAAATGCTAATATCTTGGGAGTCATGAAGTTGCATCTTGCTACGGTTATGTAGATGCACTTTTATAAGGGACTTGGAATACTATATTTATTGATCTAAATATGTCTATCGGAAACAGCCCCTCTGCCTTAACAAGGTAGGGGTAAGGTCTGCGTACACATTACCCTCCATAATACTATCTACCTTTTGTTTTACAGTTTATCAACAACATAAAAAAAATACACTTTGTATATATCAGAAAACTAGATAGACGTATTATTCAAAATAATATTAAGAATTAGTATATTATACTAGTAGTAATATTCCCTTAACAGTTTGTGGAATTATGAAGATCTAATCCGGTCTTATTGGCATTCTACTATTTGTTACAAGTTTTCATGCTCGACAAATGTTTTCACATAACTAGTGATATTGCAAACAAAACAAGCTATGTACTAGTTCTTGAAACAATCTGAAGTTTGCATATGCGGGCACTCTCATTAATTCAATGTATTGAAATCTTGTAAGAACTCACTAAAACATTCAGCCTCTCTAATTTCATGGCAAAGCACTGAGATCACTATTTTATCACATTTAATCTTAATGATATTATCAGTATCTATTAATCTATCAGAGTAGTAACTTAGTTTATCTGCGGCGTATCAGAAAGTGGAAACCATAGTTACCACTGCATTTTCTTTCTGGATTTTGTTTCAATCTGTACCTGCACTTTTGGATTATGATAATGCTTTTCTGGTTACAACCTGTACTTTAGCAAATAATTAACTCCATTTTTCAGGAAGCTCTTCAATCTTTATGGAATGCAGCATTCCCAAATGTTAAGCTGAAAAGTTTGATCTCCGAGCAATGGAAAGATATGGGCTGGCAAGGAGCAAATCCATCAACTGACTTTAGGTAAAGTTCAGCCGTTGTGACCCTCAATTTTGTGTCAAGATACATTCATATTCTTGTCATTTTTTCATAGAAACAAATGTCTAAGACCTCTTAGTAAGAGGAGATCCACTTCTGTTTGTCAACTGTAATAATTAGTAGATAGCTATGGATTAGGAAAAGTTAATTCTTGGCTTTGTTCACTTTTGAGTTTTGACCCTTCGTTACAATAGTCCGCTGTAAAATAAAACCGAGATATGTGCTTGAATGCACATCTCAGATATCTCACCAACTTCCATCACTTAGTTTACTTTAGTCGTCTAAGATATTAGTCTTATTTGAGAAATTATCTTGTTGTAGGGGTTGTGGATTTATTTCACTCGAGAATTTGCTGTTTTTCGCTACAAGATATCCGGTATGATTGTTTGGCTGTTTTGCAAAGAGCTTAAATTGCTCCCTAGGATAGGTGTTCATAGTCTGATTGCGGCATAATAATTCATAACTAATTGCGTATATTCAAAATCAAGGCTTGTTTTCATAGGTTGCTTTTCAAGCGAAGTGGATCGAGGGCAACGTGGGAGTATCCATTTGCAGTCGCTGGGATTAACGTTACATTCATGTTGATTCAGATGCTTGACTTATATTCAGGTGATTTGATGTTTTAAGTGATTTATACTAATTAAGAACAATCTCCTCTGCTTTCAAATATTATTCTTTATGATTCTTGATTGTCTCAAATTATACATTTTGCTAATACTTTCCTGTCTATTCTAAACCAGCATTAAACTTTCTTCTTTTTCTCTTGCAGAAAAGCCAAAGTGTCTACCGGGAATTAATTTCGTTAAGTTATTAGGAGGTAAGCCAGTCATATAGATAGAAAATTAACCTAAGTACTGAATCAGGGTGCTTTCTAGATGAACTTTTTTGCTCAAAAATACTGCAGAGGATGACGAGGCATTTGATGTTCTATACTGTATAGCGTTCGCGATGATGGATGCACAGTGGCTGGCTATGTGTGCTTCATATATGGAATTTAAGGTATACTTCTCTCTCTCTCTCTATTTGAACTTTATGACTTCATGTTATCTGTATCAATTTAGTAGATTTTTAACCCATATACATGATATGAGCTAAAGTTACTAGGTTCGGCTGAAATTGTATCTATCACCCTATATCCGCCCCTGCTCTCGCCCTTCCATTACCCACACACGTGTTACCCATATGGAGGAACATGTCATGAGCTTATGAATTAAGATTAATCCCATCGCACTTATTTTTAAAAAATTATTATTCTGATTATTTTTTGATTTAACACTATCATTTAGGAGAGATCATTAAACATACAAGTCCTTTAGTTCAAACACAACTTCATTTTTGTGTGACTTCACTAACTTAGGACGGTATAGGTATAGAAATTCGCTGTGCATTCACATGAGGACACCCTTTGCTAAACTGATATAGGAAATGAAGGGTTCCAAAGTTTTATGATTTTACTCAATATTATTCTTTTTTACTGTGTTTGTATGGAAAACAGTCATGTTTAGCATAAAGAGTTAGTCCTATGATCTGTAAATGAAGGTAAATGTAGATCTAAAACAGAAAAGAATGTCGGACAATATGTTAGCTTACTTTTCCTCTACACTCTACGAAAGCGTTTTTGTTTTATTCCTTCAGGATGTTTTGCAAGCGACAAGGACACAATTAGAGAGGGAATTATCATTAGAAGATATACAAAGAATAGAAGATCTGCCGGCATACAACCTGATATAGCACATACACTTCTTATTCCCCTCTGTAATACCTGATATAGCTCACTCATTCTGCAGTTTGGTTAATTAAAGACAAACAAAAAAAAGGGCAGTGCACTAATCTCCCGCTATGTGCAGGGTCCAAGGAAGGGCCGAATCACAAGAGTCTATTGTACGCAGCCTTACCCTGCATTTTCTGCAAAAAGGTTTTTTCCATGAGAGACAAAATGATTGAGACACATCCAATAGCTAAACCTGAAATTTTCTGTACAAAAAGATGGTAGTTTACGCAACTCAAACATTACTGAATAGGTTTCGGATGTTTTCTAGTATCTTTTTAGTCCGGTTAGTAGAAAACATAGAGAACTTCTAGAGCATTTTACTGAATTATTTTTGTTTAGTTTTGTATGATATCATGATTGAGAAGAGCTTAATGGACATGAAAGATTCATATTTCCAGTCTAGTGTGCTTGGGAATTTGTTGATGTGTAGTTGTTGAATTGGCTAACAAATTTTGCCAGTTTTGAGTTATGCAAAGTCCTATCCTGTTGTTTCCTTTGGCGTCGGTTATCTTATTGTTTTGTTGTCGTTGCAGTTTCTTTTCTCCGGTATTTCCAACATCCGCACTATTTTTTTCCTCAAACTTGCTTTGTTTTTTTTTTTTTTCTGTGAGTCGAGGGTCTATCAGAAACGGCTTTTCTACATACACACTACTCTTTCCGGACCCCATTTGTGGAATTACACTGGGTGTATTATTGTTGTTGTTGTTAATATTGTTGTTGTTCTGAGTTAAATAATGTTATGTGCATCTATGTCAACAGATTGGTTTTCCTCCACTGACTAGTATTAGTTTCTCAAATCTAAATGCCAATATTGAAGACATAATTAAGTGAATATTCCCTATCTAACAATTTAATCTTTTGGATAAGATAGGTGACACACTCCAACAGTCAAGAGAGCATATAACTAGTATCTGTGAAATGTAACTCTTAGGAATGGCAAACGGTGCGGGGTGGGGCGGTTTTTCAGCATTCGCGGGGCGGGGCGGGGCGGGGCGGGGCGGGGCGGGTTACATTGTTTGCGAGGCGGGGCGGGGCATAAATTTTTTTAAAAAAATTAGCGCGGGGCGGTGCGGGTCGCGGGTTGCGGGTTATTAAAAACCTAAAGTCTAAAACTCTAAATCCAATTAACGCCAATAGTTAATTTAAACTATGTAATTAATAATACTCATTAGCTATACTTATTTTAGAATGATCTATATAGTATTTTTAGATTATGTTAATTTTTATTATGGCTTATTAATTAGCAATATTTGCTTTATTGTTATAAATAGAATTCTATTTGGAGTGAATGTCTATCTTGTGGAGAGTTTTACTTTGTGACTAAGTCATATTTCTCCTATAAATAGAGGGTTCTATTCCATTGTAATTCATCCCAAAATTCAATAAGAATTCCCTCTCTCTCTCTTTCTCTGCAATATTGCTCTTGTTCTTTTATTATTTCATCACACGTTATCAGCACGAGACTCTAACCAATTGAGTAGAAGCTTTGGGATTGGAGCCCGGAACCGAAATAATGTTACAAAATACAAAAAATACCAAAATAAACCAAAAAAAAAAAATACACAATTACCTATAGGATTTTTTATTTTATTTTTTTAAAAAATGGCCGTGTTTTCAAAAGTGGCCTATTTCGCAGTATTGTACTGCGAAATAGGCTATTTCGCAGTACAATACTGCGAAATAGGCTGCAAATGGGCCCACTTTTTAATTAAAAATCATAATTCGTAGTTTTGTAGTGCGAATTTGATTCTCAAAATTTTCTTATTTATAGACGACTGAACTTCATCAAAACTATATCAACACAAATTCGGTTTTTCTCTCTTCTCCTTATCAATCCATTTTTTATAATGTCTCAAGTTGCCAAAATGAGGGTTTCATTGTATTGGGGGGGTGAGGTTATTGTGGATAATAACTCAGTGAGGTATAGCTCTCCTCCACATTGTCATGTTAAATTGCCGCTTAATATGCAATACAATACTTTGGTATCGTTGTTACGTAAAAAAATGAGTGAGCGGAGGCGTTCGGTTAGCATTAAAGTAACCGGAAGATTTCCTTATTCAGTGACTCCGCATGGGTTTGCTTATTATTCGGAGTTTAACATTGACGATGATGAAAGTCTTAGAGATTTTTTGCGAGTTCCGGACGAATATAGAGAATACATTGTAATAAAATTATGAGAAATGTATGTCAAGGTTGAAGACCTTAGTAGTAATGAGGGAGTGCGTATAAGTGATAATCCACATTCATCGGATGGTTATTTTGGAGGAGCATTAGGCGGACAGGTTGGAGATGGAAGAGGTTCTCTTGATTTGAATTTGTCACCACAGGCGAATGAGGAGCCAGAAAATAATGTTACTACTTCGTATAATGAAGAAGACGACCGGTAAACTTAAATTTAGTGAAATCTTTTTCTTTATGTTTTATTTGGATTTGTATTTATAGTTGTAATTTTCATAGGGTGTATCGTCCGGAATTGAATTTGACAAATTATGACCACGTCCCTAGTTGGAATTTGCAAAAATCTGCAGTATTGGAGCACGGTGGTCCCTCTGGTAGTTATCAGCAACCTCAAGAAAGCCAGCATGAGACTTCAAGACAATACGAGTTGTAAGTATAGTGATGTAGTGATATGTACATTTAAATTTCAAGAAAATACTATTAGGATACTTAAATTTTTGTTGGTTATATGCAGTGAAAACGAGCTTCTAGAAGCTCCTGGACTAACAAAGTTGCCCGTACACGATGTTTTTACTCGTGACTTAGCAGATGCGCAGAGTCAGGAGGATGATAGTGATTACGATAACAATGCGGATGAGTCTGGTGATGAGACACCCTTCCGTGAGGAGGGTGATGATGTGGAGGATGACGATGAGGAGGAGGAAGTGAATGTGGAGCCTGATTTGACTAGGGAGCATGTTCCTCCTCCCCCCCTCCCCTGGTCTGTCGAAGAGTGTATGAATCCCACGTGCCTTTTCATGAGAGAAATATTCCATACCTGGATAATTTGCCTGCCATGCCTAATGTTGATGCATTGACAAGGGATTATGATGAATTACGATCGAAGATGTGGGATGAATGTAGACCAGGTGTTATTACAAAAGGCATGTATTTCCCTGACAAAGCGCGCCTAGTTAGGGCTGTAAAAATCTATACCATAAGGGAGTCTCGTGAGATGACGATAAATGAGTCAACTAGGGATAAATACAAGGTTGTATGTCGCCGGTGGTTCTTGGGCTGTCATTGGATGCTTCGTGCTACAAAGAAAAAATCTGGTTTGTGGAAAATTGGTAAATTTATTAGCGATCATAGATGTGAAATGGACACATTCAATGAGAACCACTTCAACCTGGATGTTGACTTGATTTCTCTTGTCTTGGTTCCATTTTTGGAAGTGTCTATTAGATTTAAGATTAAAGAGTGTATTACAGCTGTCCACAAGGAGTATGGTTGTACTATAAGTAAAAGAAAGGCATATCTCGGTCGCAAACGTGCCTTTGAACTAATTTATGGCGATTGGGATAAGTCCTTTTCAAATCTTCCCAGGTACATGGCTGCACTGCAACAATTTAACCCCGGTACTATTGTTGAATGGAGGCGCGAGCGAAGTCCTGGCAGGCCGGAATTTATATTCAACTATGTATTTTGGTCATTTAAACCAGCAATAGATGGTTTTGTGCATTGTCGTCCTGTAATTTCCATAGACGGTACTCATGTCTATGGAAAGTATGATATTAAGCTTTTGATTGCAGTTGCTATAGATGCCAATGGCCAAATATTTCCACTTGCTTTTGCCATTTGTGCGAACGAAAGTGAAGAGACGTGGACGCAATTCTTGAACCACTTGAAGCAACACGTTGTGAAACAGCGTTCAGGTATTTGTCTAATTTCTGATCGGCATGGTGGTATTTTAAGTTCTGTACGTCACTTGCCTGAATGGCAGGCACCGCATGCATACCACCGTTACCGTGTGAGGCACCTAAAGGCCAATTTTCAAAAGAGATTTCCTGACAAGGCGTTGCATGACTTAATGTGGATGGTTGCAACTGAGCACCAGCTATGTAAATTCAATAGGTGCATGGAAGCAATCCGGCAGTTGGAACCACGAGCCTATAGTTGGTTGATGCAACATGACACTCAAATGTGGACATTGCATGCTGATGGTGGCATACGATGGGGAGCCCTCACCACGAATGTGTCGGAGTCATTTAATGGCTTGTTGAAATCTGCCCGTGGACTGCCTGTCACTGCCATGGTCCGCATGACTTTCAAACAGAGTGCAGAGAGATTTGTTGAAAGGCATGCAGCTGCATCGTCATTGTTGGATAGAGGTGTTGAATTTATGCCAAAACCCATGGAAAGATTCGAAAAGTACAGAAAGCGAGCACAGTGGCATTCTTATCTTCAGTACGACAATGAACAAGGTGTTTTCGAAGTTAAGACAGGTAATCGTGCACACCGTGGGAATAATGTACACACGGTGAATGAAAGTAGAAGGTTATGTTCGTGTGGGAAATGGACCATCTACCACATGCCGTGCCCACATGCATTGAAGTGCTTTCAACAAGTTGGCTATGGGGCAACAAACTACATTGATAGGCACTACAGTGTTGCAGCATACGTAGACACGTATAGTGGGAAGTTGCATCCTTTAGGTGCTGAGCATTATTGGCCGATGGAACCTTTTAAGTTGGTATGTAACAAGGAGTACTTGCGCAAGTTGAGAGTACAAAAGAGAACACGTATACCAAACCAAATGGATGTTGGTGAGTCTGTTTATGCACGTAAATGTAGCATATGCTCCCAAACTGGACATGACCGCCGTAAATGTCCTTCAAGTGCAAGTTCGTCCAATGTACCCAACTATCAACCATAACATTAGTTCCTTATTTTTGTATTATTAGTTGTAATATATGTATGTAGTACCTTTTGTGCATTTGAAATAAAATTATTCTTCAAATTACGTATGTTGTTGTAATTTTCTTAATGTGATGTTGTGCACTTTTAAATAGTGTATAATAATACGAAAAGTGAAGTTATGAAAAGCATGTGAATAGTCATATCTATGTCATTTCGTCCATGTAATTCGTAGATCAATACTACAAATATAAATTTGTCCTTTTATTTGAAAAAACCTTAAAATTATGTGATTTTTAGTGTCCTAGTAATTCGTAGTTCAATACTACGAAATGTAATTCGTAGTTCAATACTACGAAATGTAATTCGTAGTTCAATACTACGAAATGTAATTCGTAGTTCAATACTACGAAATGTAATTCGTAGTTCAATACTACGAAATGTAAAGTTGTCACTTCTTACGAAAAAGCTGCATTTTTTTGTAATTCGTACTTTACAAAAAGTTGTCACTTCTTACGAAAAAGCTGCATTTTTTGTAATTCGTAGTTTAATACTACGAAATGCAAATCGTAGTATTATATAACGATTTATGTTTATGTTGCCTATAAATACGGGGCTCATTACCGTCATTACATGTGCTTAAAATCTTACAAAGCGCAAATATTTCTTGCGAACGTTTCATATTTTCAAAGTGTGTTACTGTGCAATATTTTAAATGGCTCAATATGGAACACCAGTGTGTTACTGTGGAAAAAATGTGTGCAACAAACATGTTGGGAAGGTGATGATGTTGGACGCCACTACTGGATGTGCATGAACCAGATGGATTGCTACAAAAATCCGAATGGGCCAATGTGTGAGTTCAATGAATGGGCTGAGGAACAGTGTCTCCAAGCAAACTACAGAGAACGAATGCTTAATCTGCATAATATGTGGTTAGCGCAAGCAGAAAGCAACTACAATAGCAATATAAGAAGGATACAACTCAGGGACGAGGTGAGGGAAGAAAAAAATAAAAAACTAAGAGCAGAATGGAAATTGGCATCAGCTATGGGAGAAAACCAAAAAAATAAACAGGAAATTGCGGAGCTTAAGGCGAGAGTAAAAGAGTTAGAAGACGAACAAGAACGACTGCTAGAACAATTTAAGTGGCTAGAACGCAGAATAAATGGAAGCTCATAGAACGTCTACTTGATTTTACTCTCGTTTAAGTGTCATTTCATTTTAACTGTAATAGTATATTTGTGTTTGTATTGAACAATTTTAAGTTTTATGGGAATATTATGTTGTAAGTTTTATTGGAATGTTATGTTTGTGTTCTATTTTATATATAGATATTTGGCTCATTGTTCTATTTATTGCTTTAGTTATATTTGAATTGGAAGTGTTGTTTATAGATATTTGGCTCATTGTTCTATTTATTGCTTTAGTTATATTTGAATTGGAAGTGTTGTTTCTACTATTAATGCTATGTTTGTATGTATACATTAATGAAATCAAAAAATATTTATTTATTCAGAATAAATATTATTTACACAAGTGTATATACATAATGAAATCAATGAGTGCCGCATGCTTTGTGCCTCAAATTTGCTGCTGGCCTAAGCCGCATCCCCGGTCGGTCTGGCACACTATCTGGATCATCATCGTCAAGCCGCCTTTTTATGGGAGGATGTGCAGCGGCATCTACAGCACAACTTGCAGGGTCGGAGGAATAGGCCGTTGGGCCGGCACCAACCTATAAAAAATAAGTAATGTTAGATAAAATATGAGAGGTATTTAAATTATTATGGTTAACAAATTATTTCTCTCACAATGGTCTCGTCGAGGTCCTCCGAATATTCATCGATGGTCAGCTCATCATCACATGTAGTATGGTCAAACATGGTCTGAGATGAAGACTGCATAAAAACAGATGTAATGAATTTATTGCATCGAAAGTAAAATAATGTAGAATTGAAAAACAAAAGTAATACAAACATACCGCATCAAATGCAAGGGACGATGTATAACTCAACCTACGACCGCCATCCACGTCACGGGTCGGCCGATGCTCAGCTGCAGTAGATGTGCCAGCGAAGTACTCATGTACATCCCCGTCAAAGGTACCCATAATCTGCAATGGTCCGGATGGGGTCATCTGTGTCGCTGGCAATGACAACTGAAGGTCGTATGAGGGCATACTGCTGCCAGGGTCGTATGAGGGCATGCTGCTGGAACGGTCACCTGGATGCGTCATAAAACCCCGCTGCATGCTGCTGGAAGGGTCAGCTGGATAGGTCATAAAATCCCGCTGCATGCTGCTGGAAGGGTCAGCTGGATGAGGCACATAACCCTCCTGCTCATCTCCAAACCCCCCAGCTCCAACACCTGCACATCCTGGAGAGTGATCGTAGCCTCTCCAGTAGGCAGGTGAAATGTATGCGTCTCTGGTCGCCACCGCTCTATCAACGCTGTGATGAGCGACCAGTCAAGCTGCATCCGTCCCAGCTCAAATATGCTGTATAAGCCGGTCTGCTGTAGAAGGTCTACTACTCGTGGATGAAATGGATGCTGCGCCATAAACTCCCACAGATCGTCCGGCCTCCTGGGGCGTATAGTCTGAAGAGCTAGATGGCCGTGCCAAATAGACTCAGATCTATGGTCACCCTGCAGTACTAATAATCCTGCCGCCAAAGGTCCAGGGTGTGCAGGTTGACGAGATGCCATGTCGTGTACTATAAATAAGAAAAATTAATTATTACATAGAAAATTTTTATATTTTCATAATTTTGTTAACTTAATTAATTAAATTACATATAATTTAATATAACGGTTGTTTAAAGGTTCCAGGCTTGATTATTGAGGCCCGGGACCTCATAATAATGATTAATTATTATAAATCTCAATTTTAATATTTTCATAATTTTGTTAACTTAATTAATTAAATTACGTATAACTTAATATAACGGTTTTTTAAAGGTTCCAGGCTTGATTTTTGAGGCCCGGGACCACATAATAATGATTAATTATTCTAAATCTCAATTTTAATATTTTCATAATTTTGTTAACTTAATTAATTAAATTACGTATAATTTAATATAACGGTTTTTTAAAGGTTCCAGGCTTGATTTTTGAGGCCCGGGACCACATAATAATGATTAATTATTATAAATCTCAATTTTAATATTTTCATAATTTTGTTAACTTAATTAATTAAATTACGTATAATTTAATATAACGGTTGTTTAAAGGTTCCAGGCTTGATTTTTGAGGCCCGGGACCACATATTAATGATTAATTATTATAAATTTCAATTTTAATATTTTCATAATTTTGTTAACTTAATTAATTAAATTACGTATAATTTCATATAACGGTTGTTTAAAGGTTCCAGGCTTGATTTTTGAGGCCCGGGACCACATATTAATGATTAATTATTATAAATCTCAATTTTAATATTTTCATAATTTTGTTAACTTAATTAATTAAATTACGTATAATTTAATATAACGGTTGTTTAAAGGTTCCAGGCTTGATTTTTGAGGCCCGGGACCACATATTAATGATTAATTATTCTAAATCTCAATTTTAATATTTTCATAATTTTGTTAACTTAATTAATTAAATTACGTATAATTTCATATAACGGTTGTTTAAAGGTTCCAGGCTTGATTTTTGAGGCCCGGGACCACATATTAATGATTAATTATTATAAATCTCAATTTTAATATTTTCATAATTTTGTTAACTTAATTAATTAAATTACGTATAATTTCATATAACGGTTGTTTAAAGGTTCCAGGCTTGATTTTTGAGGCCCGGGACCACATATTAATGATTAATTATTCTAAATCTCAATTTTAATATTTTCATACTAAAAGACTACGCTAAAATTAAATAAGGCTCTACGCTACAAGGCTCTACGCTAACAGGCTCTACGCTAACAGGCTCTACGCTAACAAGCTCTACGCTAACATGATATACAATAACATATTAATGTAATACTAAAACAATAAATATACCAACATTAACATATTTTCTAATAAATTATAAAATAAAATTTATTCAAATACCTCAAATTAAAGTTGTAAAACTGAAATTTTGTTACCGAATTCGTGTCCAACAGTATCTTCGGGTGGGCCCCACTTATATTGCACTTGAAGGGGACGGGTGGGACTTCGAAATCAAAATTTTGGCAAAAATTTGAAGGGAATTTGAGGGGGGCCGAGGAGAATTTGAGAAAATTTGAAGTGTGAGAGTGTAGGAGAGGACGGAAGGGGCGGGCGGATATAGCAAGAGTAGGCATTTCGCAGTTTTATACTGCGAAATGCAATTCGCAGTACAAAACTACGAATTGCATTTCGCAGTATAAAACTCGCGAAATGCCTTATTTTTTAAAAAAAAAAATTTTTTATTCATTAACTGTAACGGCCTATTTTTCTAAAAAAAAAAATTTTTTAATACATTTCGCAGTATAAAACTGCGAAATGTACAAACGGACGTTTGTACATTTCGCAGTTTTATACTGCGAAATGGGTAATTATGTATTTTTTTTTTTTTGGTTTATTTTGGTATTTTTTGTGTTTTTGAACATTATTTCGGTTCCTGGACCCTTTGGGATTGAGCACAATGATTGTCAATTGCTCCATGAACTTCCTTCATGATTAAAATTCTGGATTTAAGGTAAGAATTTTACTTTTCTCTTTCAAATTCTTGAAATTCTATAATTTGATTTTATATACAGACAAATACAACAAAGTTTGATTATAACTCTAATGGAGTTTTTAAGAAATTACACCCACATGAAGTGGTAAAATTTCTATGTCTTGCCATGATCAAAGTCATGTATGATCGTGCGCACAAGAAGTGAAAACCCGTCCCATTGAATTTTCTCCATTTTCATTCCCTTAAGAGAATGTGATAGCAATATGTGATAAGTCTGAAAGAAGACAAAATTATTACCGTGAAGGTATCAATGGATGTGGACGTGGCAATAGACGAAATTATAATCGTCATCATTTGTGGTAACGAGAACAATAAGGTTTCTCAAAATAATCCCCCACTTTGAGAAAATATTTGTCATCGATTTGACATGAGATTTTATAAAGCACATACAGATGACTATGGCCCATTCATGATGTGAATGAGAAAACATCTGATTTATGAATATATATTCGTTTTTTGAAGAATATAAATGTGCTAGTGGTAGATTACACCACACTCACCTCTAAAAGGAGGTTTGGGATGATATAAGAAAATAATATTATTATTATGGCATGAATGATCATTGGTCACGTACCTATTGTACGCCATAATATTTTGGCAATGTGATTATTAAAAGACAACGGTAATGCAAGAAACAGATCTTGCATATAATTTTGACCATACACATAATGGTATAACTTTATCTTTAAAAGGGATATTCACCACATGGATGTTGATGAATCTGTGGTAGTACAAAATTAATTGAGAGCTCTGGAATAGCCAATTAATACTATTTTGGAGAAACACAATTAATTACCAATAAGGTATTGCGTTGTAGTAAGTCTCAAAGAAACATATTCAGTTTCCAAAGTATACGCGAAAGCGGTTGATTATATTGAGACTATAAATAAAGGAAAGATTTAATATCTTCTATTATTACAACTTGTAACGGGATAATATGTATGTAAAAAGCTACCCGCTTTATCTCCAATTTGTACATAAACAAAAGAATACCAGAATAAAGTGGATGTCTATTTATATAAAAACCCATATCATAATAAACTTGGAGTTTATTGATAATTGCACAAATCATGGAGTAAATCTGAAATTTATCAATATTGATAATTTATTCAGTTGGCATAATTGATTTACCTATATCAATTTAAGTATGATGTGCAAAAAAAATAGAGAATTCACATTAAAGAACTAGAAAGTTCTTTACGAATTCTCTTACATTGCTTATTCTCATTAATTAATTGACCAACTAAAATTGGGATTGAATCCCATGAATGCTGGAAATATCAAAGATGAATATGGGCTCATTCACCCGCCATGTATACCATATAAGATGCATCTATGAGATGGTTACATGTGCAATTATTATTAACCCGCAACCTGGCCAGTGTGTGTGAGGTAACTTGCTCAATAATTTGTTTTAGAGTATAATTTTCAGATTTTCTATTCAAGAAGTTCATCTTGATAAGTTGGTCTACATCACAGTTGATTTAGCAAAATAATTTATTAAGTGCCTCCACTTAATAGCTAAACTATTGCTTATGAGAACAAAGATTTATATATCAGTTTGATATACGTTATATACGAAAGTATATTATTTTCTCCCCTCACAAGTGGTTCAGGGTCAGGAATTATTATTGATGTGCGGTTTATATTTTGATTAACACCATAACGCACAAAGATGTGTTCTCAAAGTTGAGGAACAAGTTAGTTTTTCTAACATGAGGGGGGAGATAAGATACAACAGTTGAGAAAAGTTGCATGGAATGAATTATCATTTATACATCTAGATCCTCGAATAAAATAATTCGAACTTGAAGTTCATAAAAGGATAATTCATGTGCAATTTATTGCAAAGCATGCCAAACGATTTGCTGACCCAAATAAAGTAACTATATTCTCATTGCAAATGCTCATATTAAGTCCTAGACGGACAAAGTCTATAGTACACTTAAAGCATATCGACAAATCGGTTTCAAATAAAGTTCTTGATAAAGAAGATGAGCAAATGATCATAATAAAGGAGGCAAGTGATCTAGAAGATCACATGACATAACACTTCATAATATCTCATGAGAGATTCATGTACCTGAATATATGAATGAAAGATCTCTATGTTATGTCATTATGAAAATACATTGAAGCTGATATAAAATCTTTGTCAACGTCAACCTTCAAGAAGCTAGTACACAAGATTGGGATGTGAAGGCTTAAGGATGTGAATTGATGCTCTCATCAGGGGGAGTTAATGCGCGTTGCACTCTTTTTCCCTTACAAGGTTTTGTCCTACTGGGTTTTCCTTGCAAGGTTTTTAGCGAGGCAACCAAAAGGCATATTATTAGATATGTGTAATCTTTTTCCTTCTCTAGAATTTTTTTCCCATTGGGTTTTATTTAGTTAAGGTTTTAACGAGGCACATTATCTGTTGAATAGACATTCAAGGGGGAGTGTTATAAATAAAATTCTATTTGGAGTGAATGTCTATCTTGTGGAGAGTTTTACTTTGTGACTAAGTCATATTTCTCCTATAAATAGAGGGTTCTATTCCATTGTAATTCATCCCAAAATTCAATAAGAATTCCCTCTCTCTCTCTTTCTCTGCAATATTGCTCTTGTTCTTTTATTATTTCATAACATTTATGTAGTTTTATTATCTTTGTTATTGAATATTTTATTATAATGTTATGACTTATATTATATTATTGTATTATTTTCTTAAAAAATACATCACATAATTAAAATTAGAAAAATTTGTTTTGCGGTTTTTCGCGGGGCGGGGCGGGGCGGTTAAAATTAGAAAAATTTGTTTTGCGGGGCGGGGTGGGGCGGGGCGGGTTGGAGTCTTCGCGGGTGTGCCCCGCAACCGCCCCGCCCCGCACCGTTTGCCATCCCTAGTAACTCTTATGGTTATTGATATCTATCCAACTGAGTTGACTGTTTGAATAGTTATTCAACTTGTGGTAATTGATCATCACCGGATTTTGTAATTTCTGGTGCGGAAAAGGGCTAAATATACTCACGTACTGTCATAAAAATATTTAGTGTTAAAAAAAAGGAGGGGTAAAATGGGTTAGGGGCGAGGTAGCAAATCATGTGGCCCCTAAAAATATTTTGCCACCATTATCTCTACCATGAAAAATATTGTAATTTCAAATTTTAATCTTTTATATATGGATTAGGGGCATTGAGGTCGCATGCCATGTGATATCCACCTCATCAAATATCAATGTTACGTAGGATTGGATGTCCACCTTGGATAAACTTAACAAAATAAGGATATATTTACAATATTATTATGACAGGATATGACCCAAAGTATAACGAATGATATATCTAAAACTTTTCTCACAATAGAGGGGTATATTTGGCCCTTTGACATTTCTGGTGCGATTTAACATGACAACTTAAATTTTAAGGAAAAAATAGTCAAGACACTAATTAAGAACCTGGACCGATTTAGAATCCAACCCACTCTTAAACCGATCCTCTACTTGCATCGACCCATCCCTTTTTATTCCTAAAAATGCTTTAGGCCTCATTTGGTCTGAATTTTAATCATTCAGATTTCAGACATTAAATGCGTTTGATTTTAAAGTCTGAATCTTAATTATTTAAATCTTAATCATTAAATGTGTTTGTTTTTTTACTTCACAACCAATTAATGGGTCTGAATAGGTCTGTATGATTAAGATCTATAATTGAGACTTAATTTCATTAAGATGCTATTACATATTTATTATTAACTGCCGACACTGCCTACCATTATCAACTACCACCATGCCACCACCACCGCCGCCACCCTCCCCCACCACCACCACCACGCCACCGTCATCCTCAATCATCGCCTCCATTATCAATCATCCCCACCAATCCGACCACCATCATTCTCACCCACAATCAACACTCATCAGCCTCAACTACCACAACTGACCACATCATCGCCATCAAATAACCACAGCCGATGCTGCCCATCGTTATAACCTACCACCAACCACCCACCACTTTCCTCAATCACAACTACTACCACCACCCACCACCACCATCCCCAATCATAATCGCCACCACTACCAATCACTACTAGCTACTAGCATGAACCACATCATTAACCAAAACTACCACCAACCATCTCCTCTAGTCGGCATTCACCTGTTAGCCATCACCATCAACAACTATCATATTATAAAAAAAAACTATATATTTTATTGATAGAATATTAGATTAGTTAGTATTTTATTTGGATTTTATGTTTATTAATTTTCAAATAAATATAAATACATTCAGATGTTAAAAATCAAACAATCTTTAATTATTTCTATTTAGATCTTAGTACACATCTTAAATATTCAGATGTGTATTCATATTCAGATATCTTAATCTTAATGCACATCTTGATATTCAGATGTGTATTCAGATTCAGACGTCTTAATCTTAAAAAAATAAATGAGGCCTTAATTCATCATATTTCATTCACTGTCATCTTCTCATTTGTAGGAATAAAAAGTGATGGATCGGGTCAAGTACTGGGCTGGTTTAGGGTGGATTGAGTTCTAAATTGGTCCATGTTCTTGACGAAGTGTTTTAGTTTTTTAAAATTAAATTTGTCGCGTCATTAAATCTTAATGAATAGTATAAAATTTGGTAAAGATGACAATTAAAGTTAAATAGATAAAGTAAAGTGACTTTTTGAAAGACAAAAAAATAGAAATAGATGACTTTGAGGCTAATTACCACAAAACATGTGACCCTGAATAAGTTAATCATATTTGCGGTTGATGATGATAGCCATATCTATAGTGTGTTTTAGGCTCGTTTGAAAAAGTTATCTGTAAAGCAGCGTTAAAGAAACCCAAGCATGTTCATTTTTTTAAAAGATAAAAATAAATGTAGTTCGGTACGTAAAGCATTCCGTGTTCACAAAAGACTTAAGGAAATGCCGCGTCCCGGGGTATAATGATAGTTAGGAGTGGCAAACAGACGGGGTCAGGTCGAATATGGTTCGGATCAAAAGCAGGTAATAAAAAAACTGATCAATTATCCGACCCGACCCATATTAATACAGGAGGATTGAAATACCCCGAAGAACAATTTAGGCACAAGCAAGAAATATAGGAAAAGCTATACAGAAGAAATTTATTAAACTAGGGAGAGAACTTGGTAGGAGGGTTTTTTCATAACTCATAAACTCTTGAATCTCTCTACAAGAAAAAACAAGTAGTAGCACCCCTACTTATAAGACGGAAAAGCGTGAAAACTGGCCCTAGACTATTCGAGTTGGTACAATAATGTCCTCTGTCCACATATTTTGAAAAAATTGGTCTCACTGTTGTCGTTTCGGCTCAAGAATACCCTTACGACTAACGGCGATGTTAGATTAAAAAAAATTAATTAATTTTCACGTGTCATAACGAAAAAGGTCAAAACTGCCCCTAGACTATTTGAGTTGGTAAAATAATACCCCCATCTCAAAAGTTCTCTCCCCCGCACCCCTCCACCTCCTCCCAGCGTGTGTGCGTTCATATTTTTCTTGTTCTTCTCATCCTTTTTATGGCTTTGCACTCTGTTTGAATAATCACTACAAATATCATTAAAATTTTATTTTCAGAAAACCAAAATTTTTTGTCACCAATACTTTATATCATACCACTTTCAAAGATCCTGTTAGGCAAAAAAAAAAAAACTTAATTAATTTTCATGTGTCATCGTCCCATTGGCCTAACTTAAGACTCCCCTAAATTAAAATAAACTCACACGCATTCTAAGACCCTTTTCCTCCATTTCTTTCCCCTCTTTCTTTTAATAATTATTCGACCAACTAGAACTCTCATACACCCAATTTTTTTCCCTAAGCAAACAAAAATCTCTCGTATAGTTAATTACCTTCCTCTTCCTATTTCCTTGTATATTAAATTACACATCAATATTCCTTTTTTTTCATCACAGAAATATCGTTCACATCAATTTTTCTTACTACACTCTACTGCTTCATACAATATGCTCAATCAAGTATTTATAACAGTCACATTCACCAATAAGTCGTATACTCTCATATTCTCAAGCATATGATCTCAAATATTTCTCTTGATTTAACCATCTCTTTTTTAAAATTAGCGGTGTTGATATAACCTGAAGAGCATCCTTGTACAATAGCTTAATTTACAGACATGATAAGATGTTCACGCTATGGTGAGCCAATAAGAAGAAAAAGGCGAGGTCGGAGCAGAGACCAAATAAATCATTGGTATAATCAAAATTGGATGCAGAGTTGTCACGAAATATACAACAAAAAATATTACAAATGTTCAATGATCATTACTAGTGGCAGAAAAATAATTTATTAAACTATAAAATCTTACAATGAAGCATTAATTTGAAAGAGTACATGATTTCACTCAAAAATTAATTTAATAAAAAATATTAATTTAAAATTAAATTAAGGCCTAAAAATCTGAGATGGGGAGGGGGATCCGTGGGTGTTGAAAGGTGAAATTCTAAGACGGAGTAGGCTAATAAGTTGGGGGTGAGGTTTTAATTTAAGCCAATAGAAAATTAATACATAATAAATAATAAAATTTTTTCTTAATCAAAATAGGACTGTTAGTTTGTAGGGTATGAGTGGGCCGAAAAGTTGACGTTTGGGGCATGAATGGGCCAGATTTTTAACGGTAATGGCAGTTTTTATAAAATAGGTGGATGGAGGGTATTTTTAAACTTAAGTAAATAGTCTAGGGGTAGTTTCAGTCGTTTTTGTTTATAATACTACAAAACTAAAAACAAGTTCCAATATAATATTTCTAAACAAAACCTAACTAGACATGAATTAAATAAACTACCAAATATCAAATCCTAGACAACTTAGGAATACTTATTAGACTTGGTTTAGTTTCCAACAGTCTCCCTTAAATCAATATCTTCAAATTTATCATGCCCAACATCTTCTTCAATTTGATGAATAACTCCAATTTTGTGGCTTTTTGTAAACATCATCAACTTGCTCTCCAATCTTGAAATACTCAATAAATATCTCTTTGTCTTGAACCAAGTCATGAATAAAGTAAAATTTGATATTAATGTCTTTGCTACGCCCATGAAAAACTAAATTCTTTGTTAATCCAATTACAGACTTGCTATCACAAAAAGATATTGTAGCACTGTCTTGCTTGTGATGAAGAAATCCAAGCACTATTCTTAATCACATTGCTTGTGTAGCACTACTTGTTGCAGCCATGTACTTTACGTCGGTTGTTGATAAAGTAACAATTTATTGCTTTTTGGAAGACCATGAAAATACAACAGAGCCCAAATAAAATGCATAGCCAGAAGTACTTTTTCTTTATATGTATCACCAACCCAATCAATGCCTGTAAATTCTACAAGACTACTATCATTAGTATTTGAATAAAATATACCATCAGTTTGCGTACCTTGTATATATCTCGAAATTCTCTTTGCGGCAAGTGAGATTACTGTGGTGTCTCCATAAATATGCTAATTAATCCAACTCCATAAATAATATCAGGCCTTGTAGAAGTCAAGTACCTTAGACTCCCTACCAATTTTCTATAATATGTAGGATCGACAAAGTTACCAGTCCCATCTCTGACCAACTTTAATTTTTTTTCAACATGGGTCAAAATTGGTTTGGATTTATCCATATTAAATCTCTTTAGAATATTACCAGCTAATTTTTTTGGATATAAATATTCCATTATCTAATTGAGATACCCCAAAGCAAAGAAAATAAGACATTAAACCCCGATCAGTCACCTCAAACTGGCTAATCATTGCCCCCCCTAAACTTAAAAATTAATTTAGGATTATTGCCAGTAAAAATTAAATCATCCACATATAAGCACACAATGAGAATATCTTCGTCAGGCTTGAATTTGATATATAAAGTACGCTCATATGGACATCTCTAAAATTCATGTCTAATAAAATAAGAATCAATACGAGTGTACCAATCTCTAGGTGCTTGTTTCAATCCATATAATGCATTCTTCAGCCTATAAGCTTTATTTTCTTAACCTCTTTTGACATAACCAGCAGGCTTCTCAACATACACTTCTTCTTCAAGTACACCATTTAAGAGAGCAGATTTCACTTCTATTTGAAAAAAATGTCAGCAATAATTGACACAAAGAGAAATTATCATACGAACAGTATCAAGTCTAGCAACAGGTGCAAATACCTCGAGGTAATCAATACCTGCCTTCTGCTTGTATCCTTTAACAACTAATCTCGCCTTTAAATGATCCACTTCTCCAGTTGGTTTGAACTTGATCTGGTATACCCACTTGACTCCAATTGGTCTTTATAAGGGCGGTAAAGTAGTCAATTCTCATGTATTATTTTTCTCAATAGCATGAATTTCTTCATTCATTGCATGAACCCATCGATCATCTTTAACAACTTTGTCAAAAGTAACTGGATCATAATCTGCAAATAAGGTAAAATTTACAATATCTTCATCAAATAAATCATTGTCATTGACAACAACATAATCTTGCAAACGAGCAGGTAATTGGTGTTGTCTTTGCAGGCGACTGGACGTCTCTGTTTGAACAGTATCTACTACATGTTCCTCTAGATGTCTGCTAGAACTTCCTTCATCTATGACTGTAATTATTGGTTGAGACCTAGATGGTTTAAGATCTTTCTTTGACCAATCCCAAGAACTTTGCTAATCAAAAGTAACATCTCTGCTAATAATTAATTTTCTTGTATTTAGATTAAATAACTTGTAACCTTTTGTCTCATGACTATAACCAATAAAAAAAAATATTTTTCAGCTTTATCATCCAATTTCTTTCTCAAAGCATCAGGAATATGAGTATAAGCAAGAAAATCAAATACTTTTAGATGAATTATATTTGGTTTCTTACCTGTCCATACCTGTGTAGAGTTTTTTCAAAAATAGACTGTGTAAGACACCTATTTAGTACATAAATTGCATAGGAGACAGCTTCTGCCCAAAAACCTTTTGGAATATATTTGGAATGCATCATAGATCTCACAATGTCCATCAATGTTCTATTTTTCTTTCAGCCACACCATTGTGTTGAGGTGTATATCTAGTTGTCAATTGATGCTTAATACCATACTTTAATAAAACACCCACTTTACTTCTCCACATAAACTTTGAAGCTCTTAAAAAATCATATGCATCAGATTTATTTTTCAAAAAATATACCCAAGTCTTTCGGCTGAAATTATCGATGAAAGTAATAGAATATTTACTATCACCATTAGAAAAAACTTCAACTGAGCACAAATCTGAATGAATTAATTACAATGGTGCATTAGCTCTCTAAGTCTTGCCTTCTGAAAAGGTTCTCTATACTTTCTAAAATACACTACTCACACTTCTTGTTAGGAAAATCAATATAAGGCAAACCATCAACCAAATTCTTTCTTGCAAGAAATTTCAAACTCCTAAAATTTAAATGCCCAAGATGTAGATGCCACAGCCAAGTATCATTACAGTTTATAGAACTAAAGCAATGTAAATCATCACTATTGAGATACAGAGGCTACAAACGGCTATTATTTATGTTAAAATTTGCAATTAGTCCAAATTTATCATCACTGATTGTGCTAATCCTATATTAAAAATGCAAATCATACCTATTTTCTGATAGTTGTCACAAGCTCAATAAATTATGATGAAGACTCGACACATAAAACACATCTGATATAAAATTAGAAGAACCATCTTTCATAGTAATGCAAATTTTTCCCTTTCCAACATCAGGCACCTTTGCGTTATTTCCAAATCTCACTGTACCTCTAAATATTTCATCCAGATCAGTGAATAATTTTTTATTTCCACTCATATTATTGTTGCAAACTGAATTAATAAATCATTCATTCTCTTTAGTTACTTCAATCCCAAAAGTAGAAAACAATAAAGTCTCTTGTTTATCCCCATCATTTTCCGCCATCTTAGCATGTACGTCTTTATTATCAGATTTATTAGACCAATATTCACTTTCATAATGTCCAAATTTATCACAATTATAATATTGAATCTTAGATTTATCACGTCTTTGGAATTTTTGATGACCTTGTTGTTCCTTCCAAAATTATTACTATTTCTTTGTTGATAAAAAAATTTACCTCTACCACGGTTGCCTCGATAGTTACTTCTACCATGACCTCTACCTCTAAAATTCTGGTGTTTTTGATTTATTTCTTTAGGATAACTTGTCTCTTCTTTTACTCTAGGTTGATTCACCTTTTCTTGCAATGCCTCCTTCACTATTTCGGGTGTATCTTGAGTTAGAAACATCTCATATGTCACCAATTCACCTTCTAAATCATCAAGTGTAAAAGTGCTAAGATCTTTGGTAGCCTCAAGAACCACCTTCTTCGTGTGAAATTTTATACTAAAGGACCACAATATTTTTTTTAACCAATTTAACTTCATCTAATACTTCTCCATTGGTCCTCATGTCGTCGACAATATTAGTAATTCTTGTATTGAATTCTTTAACAGACTCTGTTGGTTTCATTTGAGTCAACTTGTACTGTTTTCTTAGCTCTTGCAATTTGACTTTCTTTACTTCGGTGGAACCTCGATGTGAATTCACCAAGATTCTCCAAGCCTCCTTAGATGATTTTGCATGCAAAACTTTATTAGATACATGCAATTCAACCGTGCTGGTGAGATAGTAACGTGCCTTATAATTTAATTTATCTATTTTTCTCTAATTATTTAGCTGCATCACATGTCAATGTTGTACCTTCAGGGGGCTATCTTATTTTATGTGAAACAGAAGGTAAAACCTTAGATTTTTAAAGGTGTTAAAAGAGAAAATTAATTGGTAATCTAATTGGCTAGCCTGACAGCGATGCCCGGCGCCATCACGACCCGTAGTGGATTTGGGTCGCATCAAATCCTTTTTCAACAATGGACCATAATCCAGCAACATTAAAAAATATTTCATGTATTGATGCCAATCTTCAAAAATAAAAATTTGCAATCGAACTTGAAAACTTGTTAATCATGTAAATGTGGAGTATCCATATTTTTTTAGGATCCTCACCGACTCTGACAGAATTTCACACAGGATCTGATACCAATTTGAAGGATTGAAATACCCCGAAGAATAATTTCGGCACAAGCAAGAAATTTAGCAAAAGCTATATAGAAGAAATTTATTAAACTAGGGAGAGAACTTGGTAGGAGGGTTTTTCACAACTGATAAACTCTTGAATCTCTCTACAAGAATAACAAGTAGTGGCACCCCTATTTATAATATTACAAAACCAAAAAACCTATTCTAATATAAAATTGGTAAACAAAACCTAATTAGACATGAATTAAATAAATTACCAAATATCAAATCCTTGACAACTTAGGAATACTTATTAGACTTGGTTTAGTTTCCAACAAATACGGAAAAAACGGGTTAACCGACGGATAATATGGTGATCCATATTATCCATGAATTCTTGCATATGATCATTTTTGGGAGAATGTTTAGTTTCCTAACTTGAGGAACCACCAATTTGAAGCTTTACAAATGTAAAAGTTAGGCTCATTGATTATCCATTGGTTAGTCATTGGTTATGCATTTTCTAAATGGATAATATGGTTCTTATCCATGTTTAACTCATTTTTAAAAAGTTTATTATCCAACTCATTTTTAGTGGATAATATAGATGATTTACTATTTTCTTTTAACCATTTTGTCACCCATATAGACAATCTATCCTATTGAAAGCATTAGTGGTTGATAACTGATTCTACAGCTCTAACACGTGACTTATAAAAACGACATAACTAGAGGGGTAGCATATGCAAAAAAAAAAAAAAATCACAAGCGACGTGGTTTACCTATAACCATTATTTGGGTTGTATGTGAATTTTCTTGAGCCGAAGGTATATCAAAAATAGTCTTTCTATTTTTATTATAAATTAAGGGTAAAGTTTACATACATATTATTCTTGTTATTCCCTATTTATAAAAATACACTAAATTTTTTGTTGTTGTTTGTGAATTTGGTTCTGGGACTGTGATGGTTAAAACTTTACTTGTTGTACCAAATGATATTTACTTTATATTATTTTCAAATGACGAGAACTTTTTGCAAAGCAATGCCAGATGATATGAATATACTGATCAAAAGCCCACAAATTAAAATAGTTTATAGATACTTAAATGTTCTTTAAATATTGCACTTATTTATTATTTTATGTTATTGCAGAAAATAGCAGTATAATTGAGTTTTAATTTTCTAAATAAATGATTACTTTCAAGCTTCATTCTAGTAGCTTTCTCCATTTATAGTTCTTTCCTCCGAACACTTTTTAAGTTGCAGCCAGAGATTTATTAAACCCTCTGTCCTAATTTATATAGCATATATTTACCTGTTACAATCAAATATTTATATAATAACCTCGTTTGTTTCGAATATTTTTGTTTGTTATAACGAACTATTGTTATAGAGAACATATATTACAATATAATTTAAAATTTAGTTTAAAAAAAAATTAACTTTTATAGTGAGCTGTTATTATATAAAAATATTATTATAAAGGGGTATGAATGCATATATCTTTTTAAAATACAATTTGCCTTTAAAATTCCTACCTTACCCTTAATGAAATAATTTAATCCCACACAAATATCATAATTTGTTTGAGATCACAAATTTAAAAAACACAATTAAACTTCATACCTAATCAATCACATCACATAAATTAGGATGGAGGGGCATTAAAATTTACCCAATGCGATAAAGCCTAGCACATCCAAAAGATCACTCTTTGTGGAATTTTTTTTGCAATTAGTGATGGATCATGCCGAACTTATTGTCAATTCCACAAACTTATTGTCGTGTTGTCGTTGGTGATTGGACAACAAGCCTAAGTGACATTTATAATAATTTTTTTCCAAAGTAAATTTTATCTCCAATATTGAGCTTGTCCAATCATCAAGTACTAAACCATAAAATCCCCTACCCTACACCTTTATTATTGCCTATTGGATCCCCAGCGTTCTATTTTTAAAATGATTTAACTTATATGATAATATAGATAGCATTTACACTTTTAATGTAGTTTAGTATGTTGTATTAGATAACTTATCGTATTTTTTAAGTTACTAATCATATTTATTATGAAATGATATTTATTCTTATCTTTTAGATGAGCGAATAGCTTATACCAACATGATTTTACTATACAATAACTGTATGGGTCAAATTTAACCAATTGCGACCTACGGTGAGCACGACCAACGAGTGGACACGTCGAGCCAACGTCCCAAAAGGAACGACCGTATTATTAAAAAGGAAAATGTACGACCCTTGTAATATTGTAAGGTCGTTAGGGGACATTAGGAATATTCGGTCGAATATTCCTAATAGTTTGTCTCTAACAACCTAGGATAGTTTCTCTTAGTATATAAGGGAGATGAAGGGCTTTGTAGGGGGAGAGACAGAATTTTATAGGAACATACCATCTGAAAACGTGATATACACTATTGCTCATATTTTTCTTTTACTTAATCTAGTACTTATGTAGACAAGAGGGGTTGCTCTGATGGTAAGCAACCCCCACTTCCAACCGAGAGGTTGTGAGTTCGAGTCTCCCCAAGAGCAAGGTGGGTAGTTCTTGGAGGGAAGGATGCCGGGGGTCTATTTGGAAACAGCCTCTCTACCTTAGGGTAGGGGTAAGGTCTGCGTACACACTACCCTCCCCAGACCCCACTAAGTGGGATTATACTGGGTTGTTGTTGTTGTTGTTAATCTAGTACTTATTATACTCAACTAAGATTTACCCCTTCTTTTTTTAGTTGATTTGTTCAAAGGTATTCTTGTATGTTTTGAGTCAAATACACCATACTCCATAAGAATCAATAATGGCTGATAAAGGGGAAGCGAGGCTGGAGACGATTGTAGATGTCTCAAACAACCTCCTGAACTCCCTCAACGAAGTCGGTAGAGAAGACATCGAGAATACAACACCCGGAGCTACACCGGTGGGGGAGATCTCACCTCCTCTACACGGAGATCTAACGATCTTGCGCGATAGGGGGCCTCGACGTCCACAGTGGAGGACGCACCATCAACAATATAAAATCTGCTAGAAGAATGGTTGACGAGCGCTTCGAGCAACATGCTTGAAAGAACTCCTCAAGAAGATGTCAAAAAATTGCCACCTACAGAAATCGCAGCTACCGCCAATGAGTCGAGCTCTACACGGATGGATAACGCCCCCACTGTTACTAATGCAGGTGACAATGCACTCATAGCTATCTTGAAAAAAATGGAGGAGATGGAAAACAAGAACAAAACACTCCGTGATCAAATAAGGGAGCATCAGGAAAGGGTTGACAAAATACCGAACGCTCCTAAATTATTACCAAAATGTGATGTGGGCCGATTCGTTGAGTTGCCACACTGAGGTGGGGCCTCTCCCATCCAATTCCAAAAACTTTCAAGATGCCACCATACTTGAGAATATATGACGGGACCATAGACCCGAAAGATCATCTGATCCATTATGTCACCGTAGTAAAAGGGAACGATCTATCGAAGGAACATGTACCATCTATGCAGCTAAAAAAGTTTGGTGAGACTCTGAGAGGACGAGCATTGACGTGGTAATACCAGCTGCCAGCATGATCAATATCAATGTTTGAAAAAATGGCGTATAAGTTCGTCACCGCTCAAGTAGGGGAGAAAAAAGCTGAAGCTAGGGTCAATGATATCTTTACTATCAGGCAAACGACGAGTGGGGGACTTTGGGATTTCCTGGCCCAATTCAACAGAGTAAGGATGAGCCTGCAGAACGTGTCATAAGGGATGACAGTAGTAGCCTTTCAAAATGGGTTAAACAGGAATGGGTCGAAGGCGACCAAAAAGTTTCTTAGTAGACTCATGAAATACCCCCCAATCATATGGGAAGAAATTCACATCATCTACTGCGCCGAGGTAAGGACAGACGAGGAAGACCTGAACGAGCCGCTTCAACGATTGACATCAGTCTAGACCAAGATAAGGATAGACCGACATAATGAAGGGCGAAGGATCAACCGCCACATTTCAATCGAGAAAGGCACCAGCCCTATATCTGTACATGCAACCCGCCCCTCCACGACATACAGACGTCGTGCCACGGCACACCGCCCCCTCCAAAATGAAAGAGGTATGCCTCTACTACTTTCTGCTCATAATTTCTATGATTCCCCTTCAGAGATAGTATATGCACTGGAGAAGCTGGGCAGAAACGTACAGTGGCCGTAAAAAATGAAATCAGACCCAAGCACTAGGAAATCCAACGTCCTCTCTGAATTCAACCAAGAAAGAGGACATAAGATCGAGGACTGCATAGGTCTGCGACAAGAAGTAGTTAGGATGTTGAACCAGGGGTACCTGAAGGAACTGCTAAGCGATAAAGGAAGAGCCAATTTTGCTCGAGGGTGCGATCCATCTCAAGGACCTCCAAAGCCACCTATGCTAATGCGTACCATACAAATGATCATTAGCAGTGGAGATGATACGATGATCAACCAAATAAAGTTCACCACCACACGTAAACTCAGCGGATAGTCATCCACGAACGGTATGATGACATCAAAATAGTATCATCTTCGATAAGTCAGATACCGACGATTTGTCTTTCTCTCACTATGATGCTTTGGTTGTAACATTGAGAATCGCTGATACTGACATAATAAGAATCATGATAGACGACACTAGCGGCGTGTGTTTTGTCCACCCATGAGTCCTCGTGGAAATAGGGCTCGAGGATAAGATAATACCACGTTGTATAACACTAACGGATTTTAACACACAGTAGAGCGGACATTCGGAAAATTAGTGTTACTTGTTCTGCAGGAGGAGTCACCCTAGAAACGACATTCCATGTCATGAACCAGGAAATGTCTTACAATGCCATTATAGGATGACTATGGATACACGCCATGCGTGCCATCACTTCAAGCTTCTACTAATAAATTAAGTTTCCCACTCCATGGGGTATACACAACATCTGAGGTGAGCCACGCACCACCCAAGAGTGCTACCGTATCGCGTAGGACTATACACACACCAAGCAACTAAGAAGGGCTAGTGTGGAATCATATAATCATCCACGTCGGGTACCAAACCCGAAGGACAGGCCGAAGACATCAAAGACCCCGACATTTTAGAAGCCTGCAAGGAAACCGTAGAAGAGCTCGACCCCGTCCAATTGGGAAACATCGATGACATAAAAAAGGCTTACTTCGGGCACAACCTTTCAGAGCCAGGTAAGTATCATGAGTTTTTAACTAACAATTTTGATTTGTTCGCTTTCTCCCACTCAGATATGCCAGGCATTCCAAGGGACATCGCCCCCCACAGGCTAAACGTCGACCCACTTCATACGCTAGTTCGGCAGATAAGGAGAAAATTCAATGGCGCAATAAATGAGGCATTTAGCGAGGAGGTTGATAAACTACTCACCAATGGTTCCATCAGGGAGTCAAAATATCCTCAATGGGTCCCCAATGGGTCCCCAATGTGTTCTTAGTCAAAAATAAAAATGGTAAATGGCGAATGTGCGTGGACTTCACCGATCTCAACAAAGCATGCCCAAAGGACTCCTTCTCGTTACCTCACATCGACCAGCTTATCGACGCAATAGTAGGGCATGAATTGCTAAGCTTCTTAGATGCTTACTCTGGCTATAACAAAATTCTGATGGCTAAAGAAGACCAAGAAAAGACAATCTTTATTACCCATCAAGGAACATACCGTTATCAGGTAATGCTCTTCAAGCTTAAGAATGCAGGGGCCAAGTATCAGAGGTTAGTCACCAAGATGTTCAAATAGAAACTCGGTAAGACCATGGGAGTCTACATAGATGATATGCTGGTAAGTGGGCCAAGAAAGAGGACCATATTGGTCACCTGAAGGACCCCTTCGAAATACTAAGGAGGTACGGGATAAAACTAAATCTCGAAAAATGCGCCTTCAGCGTAGCTTCTGGGAAAGTTCCTTGGATTCCTAGGGTCACAACGAGGAATCGAGGCCAACCCAAATCAAATCAAGGCAATCTATGCTATGTTAGAGGCACTGACCAACAAGAAACAGGTGCAGAAACTAACGGGGCCCATAGCCGCTGTATCTAGGTTTATTTCACGATCCTCGGATAGATGCCATAAATTCTTCAACATATTGAGGAAGGATCATGGGCTGCAATGGAACAATAAGTGCATTGACGCCTTGAGAAAGCTGAAAACATATTTGTCCTCGCCTCCACTACTCATCAAAGCAGACATGGGCGAATGCCTACTGGTGTACCTGGCAATTTTTAAAGTCGCGATAAGTGCGCTCCTGGTCCGCAAAAACAAAGGTACGCAATCTACGATTTATTATATCAGTAGAACTTTAATTGATGCCGAGACAAGGTACCCTCACCTGGAAAAATTAGTTCTAGCATTGGCTGTAGCTTCATGAAAGCTTAGACCATACTTTCAACGTCACCCCATAAAATAAGTGGCAATGTTTCCCCTAAGGGGTATCATGCACAAACCCGAACTATCGGACAGGCTCGCCAAATGGGCCATAGAGCTAAGCGAGTACGATATAACGTACCAACAATGAATCGCCATTAAGTCGCAAGTACTCGCAGACTTCGTCACTGATTTCAGGGTTGAGATATTGCCCGGGGTAAAACAGGAAGCACTCCGTGCTTCTACACGTACCGATCTCTAGATCCTCTACACCGATGGTGCATCTAACACCTTGGGATCGGGACTGGGAGTCATTCTTAAAGTCCCAATAGGCAAAGTAATTCGCCAGTCCATATGATATCCCGAGATGACTAACAACGAAGCCGGGTATGAGGTTGTGATTGCAGGTTTGGAGTCCTCAAATAGCTCATCCTCCACTGCGACTCCCAACAAGTGGTGAATCGGGTCACGGGGACTTTCCAAATTAGAGAACAAAGGCTGCAGAGATACCAGTCGTAAATCCACAAACTACTACTAGAGTTTGACGAATTATGCCTCAACCAAGTACCTAGGGCACATAATATTGAAGCAGACGGCCTTGCTAAACTAGCTGCGTCCACTAAGAATATCAACACGGAATGTGTGTTCAACCTCCTTCATTCTATGATAGTCCACATCGAGGTACATTCTATAAACTTAATCTAGGACTAGCATAACCTCTTCGTAGCCTATTTGCAGGACGAAACACTGCCACAGGACAACAAAAAAAAGCCAAAAACCTCTAGGTATAGGCAGCCCGGTACAGCCTAGTAAATTATGATCTCTACAAAAGAACATTCGATGGCCTCTTAGCCAAATGCCTTGGACAACATCAAACCAAGCAAGTATTGTAATAAGTACACGAAGGGCATTGTGCCCATACAGGAAATCGTGCCCTCACCTGATGTCTTATCCGCGTCGGGTACTATTGGCCCACCATGAAAAAAGAAGTTGCCGACTATGTCAGGAAGTGTGAACAATGTCAAAAATGTGCCCCTATGATATATCAAGCAAGGGAACTCCTTCACTTCGTCAGTTTGCCATGGTTTTTCATAAAGTAGGGAATGGACATAGTCGGTCCCCTCCCAGCAGGGCGAGGTGAAGTGCGTTTCCTTTTAGTTTTAACTGACTATTTCGCTAAATGGGTGGAAGCAAGTGCATATACTCATATACGTGAGCAATAGATCATCACTTTTATATGGAAAAACATCATATGCCATTTTGGCTTCCCCAAAGAACTCAGTTGTGACAACGGTCCTCAGTTCATCGGGAAAAGAACGATCGAGTTTTTCAAAAAATGGCACATCAACGAATAATCTCCATGTTATACCACCCCGCCTCCAATGGTCAAGCCGAATCCTCCAACAAAATAATACTGAACATATTGAAAAGGAACCCGAACTGCTACCACAAGTATTATGGGCATACCGTACCACGCCGAAAGCTAGCACAGGAGAAACATGATACTCACTGGTCTGCGGGACCAATGCGGTTATACCCGTCCAGGTTGGGGAACCCGATTTAAGGTACTCCCACGAGAGCGGAACATTGTAATGATGAAAGTAGGTTGCAGGACCTAGACGAAGTCAAAGAGCGGACAGACAGGGCCCATGTAAGAATGGTGGCTCAGAAGTAACAAGTAGAAAGATACTACAACAAGAAAGCCAAGGTACGACCACTCAAAGTCAGAGACTACGTCCTCAAGGATAAGATACAAGCTTCCAAAGATCCCAATGAAGGAAAACTGGGGACAAACTGGGATGGTCCATAAAAAATCATAGCTACGACAAGCAAATGAGCATTCCAGTTAGAAACAATGGAGGGAAAGATACTCCAAAACAACAGGAACGTCGCCTACCTCAAGTACTTCCACTTCTGAAAGAAGGCATCGCCTAAGTCACACTTTTTTTTGCTCATTTGGATTTTGTCCCAATCGGGTTTTCCCGAAGGTTTTTAATGAGGCGGCAAGGGAGGCGCATCAAGGGTCGGAGTGTTTTTCATTACCTTGACTCGTCAATAGGTTCTCCAAGGCAAAGTAATGGAGGGACTGAATATGTATGTGGATCTCCATTGTATATACGGAATAGACATGTAATTCTTACAAAAACTTAATCAAATCTCCGTTATATGTGCAGAGAAAACATGTGATCTTTGTCTCCTTATATAAGTAAAATTGTGCCCCCTACTGGAGCACGACCATGTCCCCAATGGAGAATGTCTGAAGTCATCGAGAACAATATATGTTCCACCTAGTTCGAACCACGACGGGATGCTATTTCGACGACAGTCGAAGCAACATCCCAATGGACAAATCCATTGACGACAACATAAGTTCGACCTAGTTTGGACCACGACGGGATCCTACTTCGACTATAATCAAAGCAGCATCCCAATTGCCAAATCTATTGATGACAACATAAGTTTGACCTAGTTTGAACCACGACGGTATCCTAATTCGAAGACAATCGAAGCAACATCCCAATGGCCAAAGCCATCGATGACAACATAGGTTTGATCTAGTTCGAACCACGATGGGATCCTACTTTGATGACAGTCAAAACAACATCTCAATGGAAAAAGCCATCAACGACAACATAGATTCGACCTAGTTCGAACCACAAAAAGATCCTACTTTGACGATAGTCGAAGCAACATCCCAATAGCCAAAGCCATCGATGACAGTATAGGTTCGACCTAGTTTGAACCATGATAGGATCCTACATCGACTACAGTCGAAGAAACATCCCAATGGCCAAAGCCATCGACGACAACATAAGTTTGACCTAGTTCAAACCACGATGAGATTCTACTTTGACAACAATCGAAGCAACATCGCAATGGCCAAAGCCATCGACAACAACATAGGTTCGACCTAGTTCGAACTACGACGGGATCCTACTTTGACAACAGTTGAAGCAACATCCCAATGGCCAAAGCCATTAACGATAAACATCGGTTCGATCTAGTTTGAACCACGATGGGATCCTACTTCGACGACAGTCGAAGCAACATCGCAATGGCCAAAGCCATCGATGATGACATAGGATCGACCTAGTTCGAACTACGATGGGATCCTACTTCGATGACAGTCGAAGTAACATCCCAACGGCCAAGGCTATCGACAAAGACATAATTTCAACCTCGTTCGAACCACTATGGAATTCTATTCGATGACCATTCAAAATAACATCCCATGTATGCGACAGATACAGGAGAAAATGAGCCAACAAAAGTAATTTGCACATTTCATCAAAACATCATTTACATTTGCCTTTACAAAAAGGTCTAATTATGACCCGTACAAAGATCCCCAAACAAAAGAAAATACAAACTAAGTCTGCCCATCGTCCCCAATGGGATAAACATCCTCGTACCATAAATTCGAGGCCAGGTGACCTGCATCATTGGAGTTGATATCGCCCCCACCGGGAGTATAAGGTTCATACCCCCAGGCCTCACAAGCTCCACGAGCTACAGTATGAACCACCTCAAGTTCTTCCTCGGTCACCCTTCCCTCGACAAGAAAATCCCTATACACATCCAGCCGAGCCTCAGCATGAACCCACAATTCATATTGATAACGAGGCATAGCCGGGTCGACTGTAGCATGAGACGTGGAAGGTTGAGAGCGCCGGCTCGCCTCCTCTACCTTCAGCGAGGCCATTTGACACTTCAGTGTAGACAACTCCACCTCCAATTCTTTGATGCGCACTTCAAGATCTGCAACCCGAAGACCAGAGGCTTCCCTCTCCCAAGTCAGTTCCGAACTAAAAATACGTACGACATCTTACAAAGACACTGATTCAGAAATGGCTGCGGCCAGCTTATCGATGCTAATATTTAGCTCGCCCTTGAGCCCCTCTATCTCTGCTATCCTAGCATGTAGCTCAGCGTTCAAGCTGGCAACCCTTGCCTACAAATCGGCATTCTCAATCGTTACCCCCTTTCTCAATTGAGCTCATCCTCATTCGCCTTAAGAGAGGTCTCCAATTCACTATTACAGGCGGCGACGCTCATAAGCTCTGCGTCCCTCTCCCTCAACTCCTCTATCTAGCAATCCAATTGGCCCTCTAGTCCCTTCACAGAACACCTAAAACTCAGGGTCCTGGCAATAAATATCAGACATCACCCGATGTTTGGTACGATATTGCTGATACTTGGATGACATCTTCTTGTAAAGACCCGTCCTTCTTTCCCTCTCGATGATCTCTCTCCGCCTCCAGGATGAGAGTCTAACAAAAGAAAAAGGCAAAAGTTAGAAACAAAGTATAGTTCGATGATTAACGTATCAATCCAATGACATAAAAAGGGGGAAGGAGAGAAGGAAAGGTATACACCTGTAGGGCCATACCAACGACCTTCTGAGATAACTCCACATTTCTTATTGCCCCAAGTATCTCGTTTTCAGGAGAAGCACACAGGGGAGCCAGGCTAACGCCACTTGCTCACTATTCAACAATAAGTTGTAGCATCTCGGAACGACCACATGATGGTCAGATTCGTCTGTCCTCACCTCCATATGGATATGATGACCCACAAATTCATTGACCTCCTCTAGGTCGATATCAAAACCAGAGTCGTCACCCCAACATGGGGTCCCCCGATATTAGTCGACACTCTACCCTCAATGGGGTGTGCCAAACCAACCCCTAGATCAATTCCTTTCACTCGGGGAGATTGCCCCGAAAAAATGGTATCGGCCATGAACACGGGCACCAGAGCTGTTCGGGACGCCTTGCTGCCGTCTGTATCCATGGCCACACATTTCCCTAGCTCCAGTGTTCTCCTATTTCTTTCCAACGGCTCGTCCCCGCCGATTCACCCAATAGATGTGGGTCGGTGCTGAGAAAGCTTCCCTCATGGCCATAATTTGAGATGAATCTCCTAATTGAATAGGTTGAGGACGATCATCCCGAATAGACTCACTCAAGATAAACTGCAAGGCCACAACAGCAGTGACTTGCCTAAAGGCGGGAATTCGTGCCCTACGCTTGGAAGCTCCTCGACCTATCACCACAAAGGATCATACCGTTAAAGTACATTCACACAAACAACTGAGCAGCAAAGTACGACATTTACTGGAAGAAACCTTGGGGCCGTATAACTTCATAAAGGCGGACTAGGTTCAAGTTTCTTTTGCATAGGGTAACAGACGGGAAACCCAATCCCTGAGGCCCGCAATAGGGTGAGGGGGACGACCCATCGCTGAAAATGGCAAGAAAATAAGCTTCACAGCAAATGCAAGAGAAAAGAGAACAAAACAAGCAGCGACACTTACGTTTCTCGTTCTACCGCTCCGGAAATCCCGTGGGAGTAGAGACGATGTGCTCAGTATAGACCAAGAAATACTTATGACAAAACTTACGGCTTGCCCGGTCATCCGTCCTAACCACGAGATCTTTCGTACCACGAAGTCTCAAATGCACCATGGTATCCTTGAGAACGCCGGGCGTGAACATGTGCAGAAGGTGGTGGATAGAAACGTCACACTCTGCCAATTCTGCATACTTGGTCAGTAGCAGAAGTACCTTGAGCGTATACGGATCGGAGTAAGCTGTGCAAACCTGAAAAAATCTACAAAATTCCTCTGCTAGAAGGAAGAGAGGAAGAGTGTAGCTAATCATAAAGGGATACTCAGAAAGCACAATCCGGTTTGTGGACATCTACGTAATCCCCTCCCACCGGAACCATTTCTACATGGCGGGAATGCCATATTTTGTACAAAAGTGTTGAGATGGACATGATCCGTCTCGAAAAGAACGAAGCTTAGAGTGAGAGGAGGGTCCTTAAGGAATTCATTCCGAGATAGAGGATGTATTGGTAACAAATCCCCCATTGTTAGAGGGTTTTCACCCTCTTCTACCACCACATCTCTGCTATCAGAAGGTGTCATTGTGGATGACAGAACAGCCTTAGAAACCTCTTCATGAGGATGACGAGATTTCGTCATAATATCAATTAAAAGAATACTAACAAAGAAGAAGAAGGTAGAAGCTTCAGGCCAAGAATGAAAGAAGAAATAGAAAGATAAGAAAGCAAACAAGGTAGAATGAAAGACGTTCTTCGAGAGAGAAATGACCAAAGATCTTCAAAAATACAAATCCCCACCTATTTATAGGTTTGGGTGGAGCCAGAATCGAGGTGTCACATCTCAGAGTTGCGCAAGAATCGAAGCATCAAGCCGTCAAATCCTTGTATCAAAAACCTACATAATGATGACACATGTGGAGCTAACATAACTTCCCGGTAAGGAGTAATCACCTGACGTTTTGCTGAACATGATGAGCACTCCCCATTGATCAGATCGTAACGTTCCAATGGGTCAAATTCCTCCAAGAAAGCGTGTGAAGTACGGTCATCGAGGACGCATCCGTTCGCAACCCCGACAAGCAGAGGGACTAACTGTATGGATCTAAATTTGACCAACCACGACCTACGTGAACATGACCAAGGAGTGGGCCATGCCGAGCCAACGTCCCAAAAGGAACAACCTTATTATAAAAAAGAAAAATATACGACCCTTGTAATATTGTAAACCCATTAGGGGACAGACCGAATATTCCTAGTAGTTTGTCTTTAACAACTTAGGATAGTTTCTCTCGGTATATGAGGGAGATGAAGGGCTTTGTAGGGGAGAGAGATAGAATATTGATCATATCTTCCTTTTACTTAATCTAGTACTTATTATACTCAGCTAAGATTAACCCTTCTTCTTTTAGTTGATTTGTTCAAAGGTATTCTTATATCTTTTGAGTCAAACAACAACAACAACAACAACAATAAACTCCGTACAATCTCACAAGTTGGATTTGCGGAGGATAATATGTACGCAGATCTTATCCCTACCTTCAAGAAGACAGAGAGGTTATTTCCGGCAGACCCTCGGCCAGGAGTGGAGCTAGCCCATCAGCTACGGGTTCGACCGAACCCAGTAACTTTAGTTCAAACCATGTATTTGACTTATGAAATTCATTGAATATGTACTAATTATTAATTTCGAACTCAGTAACTTAAAGGAACTAAAAATTCGAGCCCGTAACCTTCAAGTCAAAGCTTTGCCTCTACCCTCAGCTTAGGAAAGATTAAAGAAAGTACAACAACAAGCACACCAATTAAAACATCGAAGCAAAAATATAAGACTGAAATTAAGTATTACAATCAGAAAGCCGATTAATCACATAAGTCAAGGAATACGAAAATACATAAATAACACTAACTCATGTACTAAAGCTAATGTTAAAGACAAGAACAACACTCGGTTACCTATCTTAACTTTACTCAGTGCCAGTCGAAGGGAGAGGTAGGTAAAGCAATTGCTTTAGCCCCCTCCCCCCTTCAATTGAAGGCCCCAATTTTTTATTATTAGTTAAGTTTAAATTATTAAAAACTTAGTATTGTTAAAAATATACTAAATTTATATTTATTTTTTTGGATATAAAAGTTATTTAGAAAAAATAGAGGTTATTTAGATAACTACTTAAATTTCATAATAAACATACAAATATGACAAAATAACAATTTGATGATGACATAAATAAATAAAAAAATCTCTTGCAGTATCTTTTAAAGTAAATTATTTCTTATAAAGAGTAGATCAAGTTATTCTTTTTAAAATCAAATAGAGTTGAGCTATTTCAAATGTATAAACTTATTTTAAAATCTACTTTAGTAGTATAAAATTACGATTATTAGGTTTTGGGAACTTATCTTAACTGCAAATATTTCTTATAACAAAATTCAAAACCTTGGTGAGTAGAGTTACTAGATATCTTCAACGGTGGAAGTTAGCAGGTAACTGAGTGCAGAGCCAAAATACGGACAGGACGGTCCATAAAATTATTATTAATAACAAAAAAAAGAAATGAAACTATAAATATATACAATTTTATTAAATAAATTTGGGCCTCTTCGTAATATTAGACTTTAAGCCATAAATTTTGTTAAATCGCCCCTAACTTTACTATATATAAATATAAAAATATAAGATAAAGTATTCATCATGCGCTCATTCTTTGATTCCCACGTAGTGGATTACATAACTCATCTTCTAGTTGTTAGCTTCTAGATGAGATAATAATTGCATTACCGCAAGTGCCAAACAACAACTATCAATCAGAATTATGGTAGAGTAGTAAGTATTCTTTAATTTTCTTTAATTCTTAATCAGAAATCACACATTCGAGTTTTGTGTATAAAATTGTTTTTCGTATGAAATAATTTATTTTCCTATATAAAACTTAGCTTTCTAAATTCAGATTTAACTGGCCCTGATACAAATATTAAACATCGAGTGAAAAATAATTAAAAACAAGGTTGCAAACAACCAATGTGAACAATTGGACATGCATTCTTGACTACTTGACTAGGAAAAGAAAGAACATGCCCCATGTGTAGCGATGAGTTGTTTGTTGGAGGGTTACGGGTTGCCTCAAATTTCTCCTATTGTCATATGGTTAGAGGTTGCACTTTTAAATAACGTGATGTTCTTTGTCTCAATAAATCAATCAATTAACTGCCCGTCAATCAAAACTTAATTGAATCAAGTATGTAATTTTTTTTATAAGCATTATAATTAAACAGACTAATTTTATTTTAATTTAGATAATTTTTTAATATAAAGTAGGAATTGAAAAAATATTATTCTGATGAATTTAATCTCGATTTCTTATTATGCCAAAGAAGACATATTTACCATATTTAATTCCTAGATTGATGTTTTTTATACGCTTCACAACTACATTTTTATTTTATTTTACTGATTAATGGCTAAGCAATTTCATAAAAAATGAGCTTAAATCGGTAAATTCCTTTCGTTTCTTTTACATTTCGACCAATTCCTTAAGTGAATAATAAGAAAAAGAAATAATGAGAATCGAACTCATACAAGTATATAGAAAACTTTCATCCATAACAATAGATTATTGTATTGGTCAAAATCTGACCACTGTGGTCGACTCAATTGGGGCCCGTCCAAGCGGCGGCGGGATAGCAAAAGACGTCATGATTTGCTCCAAACCATGTACTCACAGCACCTGATAAGTCGAAGAACACCATTCAAGTAACAACGAAAACTGACGTGATATGAAGATGCATTAACTTATGAACATACAAAGATTCTATGGCTATATATATATATATATTTTTTTTTTTTTTTAAAAAAAAAAAAAAAAAAACTGAGCTTGTATCGTGATTTGTTAATTAGAAGCAGACTCTTCTAAGTGGACGTTTCTTATGCTCAAGAAGTCAAGGTTATCTAAGAAATTAATCAATTGGACCACACTTAACTAATTGATTAAGTACTTTGTATATTATCTAGGTACAAAAAATTAGGTAGAAAGTCCAAGATAATTAAGTTACCTGTACTCCAATGGAGTAAACGATGCCAAATGTCGAAACCTAAAGTGTTGAATGACTTAATGATGGCATGTATTAATTACTAGATTATTTTTGTGATATTTATTAAAATTTTCTCACTGGGGCTAAGCATCTTTGTCCTATATATTTATTGATTCGTTAGCTTATTATTTCTGTAACTACAAAGTACGTAACTTGCATTTTGTTACTTCACTCAATAAAAGAAAAACCATACCTTTACGCAGAAAAACTTGAAGTTTGTTTGCAGTTTGTAAAAAGTAGGCTAACACAATTTAGAGGTTGTTCCACAAATGATATATGCAACTAACTCATTCAACCTCACGTCAAGTTTTAGACTTTCCGAGTGCACAAAGCATTCCGAGTTTACGGAGGGTTCAGAGAAAGGCCGCGCTTCAAGAGATGATGTAGGCAGCTTACTCTAATGCAAACATCGGTAGCTAATCATTTGACATCGTCCACTGCCGAACATGACATTGAATGTGAACACCAATATATTCTCTTGCCCCTTTTTTGCTATTATATTTATAAAGGTGGTGTTCGGGCCAACTTAATTACGTGTATACATTTATTCTACCGGAAACCTGATACGTCCAACAGATACAAATAGCATTTTTTGGTAGAAATAGCATTCACTAGCCGCTTTTCGGCCCTTATCTTAAAATAATAGCCATTGTCCTAAAGTTTCAAATTCAAACTCCCTAACATTATAGAATTTGAAACTCCGGGGAGTGGCTATTTTTAAATTACAAGGCTAAAAAGTGGCTACTTGTGAATTTGTCCCGATTTTATTACAAGGCTAAAAAGTGGCTATTTGTGAATTTGTCCAATTGTTTTGTCTCCGTTGGAATTTAGAAGGGGTTTCCGTGTAACCTATATAGGTTACGGGTTTAAGTCGTGAGAAAAGTCTAGGATGTCTATATGAGGTGACAAAATGGTTAAAAGAAAATTATTCACCCATATTATCCATTAAAAAATAGGTTGGATAATAAACTTTCTAAAAATGGATCGAATATGGATAAGAACGATATTATCCACTTAGAACATAGTTAACCAATGAATAACTAATATGTTTAACTTTTATATTTGTAAAGCCTCGAATTAGGGGTTCCTCAAATTTGAAAGAAATTCCCCCAAAAGTGATCATATTCAAGAAGCCATAGAGCCCCCTTTTTTATCTATCTCAAATATGGGTCGGGTCGGATAATTTATCTATTTTTTGAATTACCCGTTTGCCACCTCTAATCATACGCCTTCGAGTGTGACCCTTTCCCAGACACTGCGTGACACAAAATATGCCTTGTGCACCTGCGCTTTTGTCTCCATTGGAATTCAGAATTTGATCCTAGTTTCCATGGTAGTATTTTTTCTTGCCATTTATCTGCTTAGCAATTAATAGATTAGTTCTTTCTCCACTTACAATGATCAATACAACGATCAGAGACATATATAGCATTAGAATTTACAAATCAAGCACACGATTCACTAAACAAATGAAGGCTCTTCAGAATCAAAGGAAGGTGCAAGAACTGCACTCAAAGAGTAAGGACTTCATTGACATCTAATAACCATGTGCTCATTAGTCCACAGTTAAAAGAGCCCTACATCTTATCTCTCGCGTCATCTCAAGTTTTCTCGCTTAAAAGCTAGGCTCGTTCCTATACAAAAAGTAGTCACAGAAGTCGCGAGCTTAAAGACTGCATCACTGCAAATCCTATAGCTCGCGACAAGCAAGGGACTACATAAAAGCCAAATGCCTTTACAAAGATGCATCGACAACTCAAAGAGGCCAAAAGAGAACGTAACTGCAGATAGTCACTTCCATTTGTTAGTGTGCAAAGACGATTTCATCATTCAAGTTTTTTCAACCACGACGAATACTCATGAAATAGTTAAAGTCATGGTGTTGGACCCCTAATTGCTTTAGCCACGAATCAGCCACGCTAAAAAGTGACACCAGCCTCTCTTGGTCCCTTCCACTCCTATCAGATACCCACACATCGCCCTGCATCTTGTAAGTGGCCAAACCGAAAGGTGGGAGAGGGATCTTTTCTCCTTCCTTTCTTTTCCTACTAACATTCTCCATGTCATCTTCAAGGTCCATATCTGGACAAAGATGAACGATATGGAGTAAGAATATTCTGTGTAATCACTGGCAAAAAGTAAAGAATAAAGCTTGGAAACGAAAAGGGAGTATTAATAACGGTGATTTCAGTCATTCAAATGATAAAAGGGAATAATACCTTGAAAAGAAGATGAAAGGGTGTGGAAAGTGAGGAAGCACGTTGACAAGTCTTTAATAGTTCTTCCCATAGGAATGTGATATATCGGGTACCTGCATTTTGCGGCTCAATAAAGTTAGTGACCCGATCCTTCCTTTATTCCCTTTTCCATTATTTGATGGTTGCGACTAAAGAAGCTAGTTAAGCAATAGTAAGAGGATAAAAGTATCGATGACATGGTATCGTATAGAAATTGTTATACGAAAAGATCTTCTTGACCACTAATCGAGAGTAAGAATAAGATTTATTTTATAATTTTTCGTATAGGAAAAAAACAGCTACCATTGCTTAGAAACAGGAGACAGAGACTAAAAGGTGCTATACCATGCAACGGCCATCCAACTAGCAGGCGAAAGATCTACACTTCTCAACGACATTAATCCAGGGTATCTTTCGGCCAAGCCATTAATCTGAAACCAACATGAGCTGGTTTTAGAATCGCATAAATTAAACGAAAGAAACATATTCTTAAAAAGCCAGACCACATGTTTCACATGGAATTAATACTCTATCATCATAAAGTGGCATAACATCAATCTAATGAAAGAACGTAGGCATATAATCAAGTCATAATCGCATAAATAAGGATGGATGGAAAAGTTAACAAATAATCCATTTCACTCCTATCTTTTATTATCAGTAATGTAACAGATCAAAGGAAGAAAATTTAAAAGAGAAAAAACTGGAATATTGTAAGAAGCAGAAGAGAAGTAACTACAACTAACATCGTAACGCTACGTACTTCTATTCACAGCTTTCCTTTTGCATAAAATGACATGATTTGGAAAGAGGGAATACCTTATCCATTAGAGGAACTCTTCCATATGGAGTACATCTCTCAAAATACTGAAAGTAAAGATAGCCCAATCTATCGTTAGCTCTACTTAAGCTATCTTGTTCAACTGCACCTTCCTCAGAAGAACATCCATCCCACCTTGATAGCTTTTCACTCTCACTCTCGTCACTTAATGAATCGCTGAAAGAATCCCTTGTCTCGCAAACAGACCCGGCCTCCTCCCTAAAAAACCAAACAATAGTATTGTGATTCTCCTCCATAACCATTATTGACCTCAGGTTTACTAAGCAATCAACAAACTAATACAAGACTATACTTCAAGATGTTGAGACATAATATGATTAAGTAATGAAAAGTGTGTTTTCTCTAACAACTTAAGCTTTCAAATGAGATAATCACACAAAAATGCTTGATCACCAAAATAAACAATTGCAAAACCAGTTTAACTTAAAAAATAAGGCAAGAAACCACCTTTTACAAATTTTGACCAGTTCAACCTGGTGTATAAGCATCAAACGAAGGACTAAACTTCAAGAAAACACATGATCACCAAAATAAACAACAATTCTAAAACCAGTTTAACTTCAACAAAAGGCAAGACATCACCTTTACAAAGTTTGACCAGCTCAACTGCGCATAAGCATTAAAATTTCCCATTTTAAATACAACAAATACATTTGAAAAGCAAGAAGGAGAGTTTTGACGTAACTGATAAAATTGTTTTCATGTGACCAGGAGGTTTCGAGCAGGAGAAACATCTCTTACAGAAATGCAAGGTACAGCTATGTACAACAGACGTCCGGCCCTTCTATGGGCACCGTGCATATCAAGAACTTAATACACCGGACTGCCCCTTTTATTTGAAAAGCAAGAACCCCCACCCCTACCCTCAAAAAAACTATAGTGCTATGATCAAATTGAGATATCAAGAATGTATACCTCAAAAAGTTAGCAGGTGAAGTGCTGGTAAAGATTTGAATAGCTGAAAGATAAGGGACATAATATTGAACCAAAGTTTCTCCTGTATCCAATCTAATAGGAATTCCAGCACCATAAGCACTCCATTCATCATAACAATTCCAAAGATCAGCCAACTTGAAATATTCCACCTTTTCTCTTTCCCATGGATGCCATAACCTATTAAGGTTTCTTATCTCACTCTGCACACACACATACACACACACACAAAAAATATCATATAAACAAAAAAATTACACATTTAAATTTGGCAACAAAAGAAAAAGAAAAAAATACACAAACCTTGGCAAGAAACTGGGATAGGACAAATGGGGTTGTGGAATTAAGGAAACAATCAAGATTTGATTGCATTGAGCTTTTATCCATGGTCATATAAGAATTATATGAATGAAAGAGAAACAAATTACAGAGAGGGAGAGAAAAGAGAAAAAGGATATAAGGAAAATGGTATTGATTTTTCTCTCTCCAAACTCTGTGAATAGAATTAGAGGGACAACGAAAGAACAAAATTAAAACAAATGATGTATAAAAACAGTGGGGAAAGAGAAAGAAATGGTAGAGATAAAAACGGGATTCTAAATTCTATTCCCTCTCCTTTATATGTGTGATGATGATCAGACAAGAATATTAACCGGTTGGTCTATATACAGGAACTCCATTTTTGAAGTTTGTGGACAACTAGTTAATTAATTAAATAACTAGATATTTAATAAATAAATAAATAAATAAATAACCTAATGCTTTTTTTTATTATTACTTGAGTGAAGGGTATATTTGAAATAATATTTCTATCTTTCTAAGGTAGGAATAAGGTTGTGCATACTATCTCCCAAAACTCCACTTATAAGATTATACTGTATTTCTTAATATTCTATTATTAGTTAGTATTTATTTATTTATAAGTGGTCTTAATTTATGTGGTAGTATTTAATTGAGCATATAAATCCACATGACGCTATTATTCTTAATAAGAATAAAATACAAGTTCTAAATTAATTTTTTTAAATTTTACATATAAAATATTACGCCATTCGTTTCCGTTTATGTGAACTTATTTTCTTTTTTATCCGTTCCCAAAATAAATGATTCCTTTCTAAATTTGAAAACAATTTAGCTTTTCAAATCTACCCTTAATTATGAGCTTTTATAACCATATAAATATTCTCGACCCCTTCTTGATTTTTTTAAGACCATAAATTTAAAAGGTTTTTATTTTTTCTTAAACTTCATACACTATTAAATAAGTTCACATAAATTAAAAATGAAGGAGTAAGTACTTTTTTTTCGTCCCAATTTATGTGATAGTTTGCTAACATCGAGAATTAAATGAATTAACTTTGACTGCGGTTTCGAATATAATTTTTTTTTTGTTTTTTAAATATTGACATATACTAAGGATATAAAAAGTTTATAAATTACAATAATTAATTTTTCAAATACTTTAACAAAAATATGAAACTCTTAAAATTCAAACACGGCCGCATAAATAAGGATGAAGAGTTATAATTTTTAACGTCAAACTAAAAAAATTGTCCAAGTCAGAGGGATATATATATGGAAATAAATAATACATAGAAAATTTTGATCTTAATTCATCATTTTTTTATCCCGGTCATCGGAAACCGATGAATCCGGCGAAATTGATTGCCCCAGTCAAAGCACACAAATTAAAAGGAATACCACAAATGACAAAGTCCCACGAGAATTTCAATCCCAAAGTATAGATTTTATTCAACTAATCTTCAAGATTACTCAACAAAAGAAAAATCAGAGACTTTTCTTTGATTTTCAATGTAAAATAAAACCGACCCACATAGTGATAAAAGGTTTGGACTTTTGTGAAGACAATTGTGTGACGCGAAAAAACCACGGAAATAAAGGGGGTTTGGATAATTCTTTTTTACACTCTTTCAACTGAATTCCATGGTTTCTGGTTTAAGTTTACCCATTCTAATTGGGCAAAATTCAAAAATAGCCAAATTTACCACTGGTCGTTGAAAAATAGCCAAGTTTTAAAAGTCATCAAAATTTAGCCACTTTAATCTAAGCAAAAATACTGTTCAAAATCTGGAAAAATATGCCCGCAAATTTTACTGGAGTTTCAGCATAAATATGTTTGAACTCCAGTAAATTTTACGGGAGTTCCAGGATAACTATGTTGAAACTCCCGCAAATTTTACTGGAGTTTAAGCATAATTATGTTGGAACTCCCGCAAATTTTATGGGAGTTCCAGCAGTATAATTGTCCAGTATAATATACTGGAGTTTAGAGCACTAGTGCTCTAGTCTCCCACAAATTTTACAAGAGTTAGCAAAGTATACCGGTCCAGCATAATATACTGGAGTTCGTACACAAATGCACTAGAACTCCCGTATATTATACGGGACCGGTCCCTGTTGCAGCAAAATAGTGGCTATTTTTCATTGACTTCATAAACAGTGGCTATTTTTCATTGACCAGTGTGAAAACTGGCTATACCATGAAATTTTAACATTTTAATTTGTTCCCAATTTTTTCTTGGTCTACTTTTACCTTTTCTTAGAATTATCACCGCCAACCACTCGTACCTCCTCACTATAACATATGCATTCCCCTCTTCATATGTCCGAACCATCTTAGTCTTGCTTCCGCATCTTGTCCATCTCATAGGCTACTCCCATCTTGCCCAATTTATCTTCGTTCCTAATTTTATCTTTTCTAGTATACCTACACATCCATAAAAACATCGTCATTACTGCTACTTTCAGAGCATGTAAGTTCTTAACTAGGCAATAGTCGGCCCCATATAACATATCACCCATATACAATTTATTTTTAAGTCTTCATGATACATTCTTATCACATAAGACAACAGATGCAAGTCTCTATTTTATCCGGAACGCTTCATTACGATGAATGACATCATCGTCAATTTTCCTATTTCTTTGGATTGCTGATTCAAAATACTTTATGCTACCTCTCTTGGGGATGAATTGCGTAAGAGCTTAATTTATACATGGATTTAAAGGGGTCGAGTTTCTTCATAAAGAAACTTCTTATTTTGGAAACAGAATAGCAATTTTTAGTACTAAAAACTAACCCATATTGTTTTCTTTTTCTTTTGTTAATTTGGAGTCAATTACTTAAATGATCACTTAATTATCTCAAATTATCTCCTAAAGTCATTTTTCTTTCGTTTGTAACAATAAAGTCACTAAAATATATATATTGCACTCAGAAGGTCCTCAACTAGATTTTCAAATTTTTGAATTGCCAAATACCTATTTTACCCTCTAGCTTATAAACATTTATTTTCTTATTTTTTAAGCTTTTTAATAGTGCGATTTTTATTTTTTAATTTATATTATGGACTTACCTATAGAATAAATAAATATTATTTATAAATTAAAAAAATAAAATGTATTTAAGAATCATGATGCCGGAATAACAAAATAATGAGCATAGTAAAAAATTAATTAGATTAATTTATTCGTAATAATAATTTTAGTATTAACAAAAAAATTCAAAAATTTATTTATACAATCCAGAACGAAAGAAAATAAAGGTTGTAAAATATATATTCCATGCACGTAATATAAAAATAATTATTTAAATAACGATATTTTTTTAATATACATTATATATTCTTAAAAATTATGCTCAATTATATTATATATATTCCATGCACGACATAATAAAGCATATTTTACCCTATATATAGATAGTCTCCTGCTTTTCGGTGACATAACTTTGTGTCATCAGAAAGTTGGTAGAAACATAATAATATAACTGAGCATAATTTTAAAGAATATATAATGTATATTATCAAAGTACCTTTATTTAAATAATTACTTTATATTACGTACGTGGAATATATATTTTACAATATTTATTTTCTTTCATTCAGAATTGTGTACATATATTTTGAATTTTTGTTGTTAATACTAAAATATTGTTACTAAAAAATTATTCGAATTAATATTTTTTACTATGTTCATTATTTTGTTATTCTAGCATTATATATGCTTAAATAATTTTTATTTTTCTAATTTATAAATAATATTTATTTATTCTATAGGAAGTCCATAATATAAATAAAAAAAGAAAAAATCACAATATTAAAATTTTAAAAAAAATGAAAAGAAGATAAATATTTATAATTTAGAGGGTAAAATAGGTATTTGGCAATCCAAAATTTGAAAAATTGAGTGGCCTTCTGAGTGCAATAGGCATAGTTCAGTTTGTTGTTACAAAGAAAATGACTTTAGGAGATAATTTAGGATAATTAAGTAACCATTTGAGTAATGAACTCTTACTTTTGTCGAATTAAATTTGTGTGCTTGGACACTTGATTTTTTGTTGTGAGAAAGAGGAGAGTCTGTGGTGTGTAAATAAGCTTACATGAGTCCGGAAGATTCAAAATTAATCAGTACTTGTCTGTTTCAAACATGTAAAAATTGCACGGGGCGCCTTATTTGGTCGCCCCCATTAAACCTACACCTATTTTTTTTTAAAACTTTTAACTTGTACTCACTTTTTAAACCACTTCAGCTCTCTTTCTCCCTTGCAGCTCCATTTTAGCTTCTGCTTCTTTTGCTTTCCTTCTCTCTTCTGCTATTGTTTCTCTTCCTCTATCCTTGCTGCTGCTTTTTCCGCCTATTAACAGGAAAAACCCTTTATATTATATTTCCATAAATAGAAAGAAAAACACTTACTATAAGTTAAAAATTATTATTAATTCGGACCTTTTCTTCAGCTTTGGCTTTGAGGATATCGACATGCTCGTTGCTAGCGGCAGTTGCGTTGCTTACTTTCTCCTTCACAGAATGCATCTCTTCTTTCAACTTTGCCTTGCGTAGAATACTACAGTTATTGATAATATAGTAAATTGAAGGTTCTGCAGTTTGTGGAAAAATAATTAGTAGTAAATAAATAGAACTATAGCTGAAGTTATGTGAAAAGAGTGTCATTTGGGGTAGTAAACATTCTATGAACTGAATAACTTCAGCTCTATAGCTGAAATTTTCCTGTTACAAAGATACAAACTTCAGCTCTAGAGCTGAAGTTTCCCAGTAACAAAAGAATAAACTTTCTTGGTTACAAAATAAAAACTTCAGCTCTAGAGCTGAAGTTCGCCAGTCATAAAATAAAAACTTCAGCTCTAGAGCTGAACTTCAGGCCCGACTACAAAAATGTTGAAGTTTTGCGTGAATTGCCTTACTTCAGCCCCGTATACAAAAGTTATGTGAAAAAACGGGTACACTTGTAATTCTTTTTACAAAGCGGACACAAGTTAAAATATGGCACAAAAAGAGGGTATAGATGCAAATGCCCCTTCAAACGTTCACTATGGAAAGTTTTGTTTTGTACTTATTGTTTTGTTTGTTTCTGGTTAATTTCATTTTCTGTCACTTTTGAAATTTAGCAGAAAAAAGGTCTCAAAGCAAAAAATCTTTTATTATATATATAATGGATGTACATTTAGTATTTCATTGTAAATAAGCTTTCAGAAGAAGCTTATCCATATGTGACTCCACCGTAAATATGTTAATCTATTTGATACTATATTGGAAATAAGCCTCCCGAAGAAGCTTATTATTGCGGTACTCCATTATGGATCAATATTATCCCCGGTAAAAGATTATTTATATCTGGTACAGTAGCAGCTTACAAGCATCTTACACAGCTTGCAGTGGCAACTTACACAGCAGTTTGCAGTAGCAGCTTACACAACAACTTCCTTTCTTCTATAAATAGAGGAGATTTCACTTTATTATGTATATGAGTTTGAAGTTGAATAATAGATTAATCTCTCTCTCTACACTTGTCTTTAATTTATTTACTTTATATAATAAGTTATCAGCACGAGACTTTGCATTGAGCACTTATTTCGAATTTAATTTCTATTTCAGTATTTTTCTCTGGTGTAAGGGGACGCTATTACGTCCGTGGTTAGATCTTGTTCATCCCGAGTGTCATAAGACATATTATATCCTTGAGGTGATGAGCTTTTGTTCTTGGCAGTAGTGATGTGGATATTGTTAAATTCTGGAGTGGCCAATTTTGTGTAAAGTAATTTGAGCCTTTTGCTTATATTTGTTTAATATCTTTATCATCACTTGCTTGGTTATATGCTATGTATATAGTATCTATTTTGAAATTTGTTTTCATCCTTATTATCTTAATAAAGGATTACAAAGTGGATAATATTGTTAGATCAACATAAATTCCAGCAGAGTTTGCGAGAAATATACAACCACCAGAAGTGGTTATATTTCGTATATTTCATTGTAACTAAATATTTGTTTACCATCAAAAGTGGTATATGGTATTACCATAAGTGATAATTTAGGCTTTCTATGGTTACAATGAAGATAAGTTAGATAAAAATTTTCATATTATATGTATACCTCGATTTGCTCCTGAAGTAGCAAATATCTTAAAAGAGGTTCGAAGCATCTCAATTTGATGTGATTATGCACGTTCGAATAATTATATTCCATTCCCTGAAGGATGAGAACTTTGATAAATATTGATTAATTCCCAGAAGTGAATGTGATAATGTTAATAAATCTTGTGAATATGAACGCGCGCTTAACCGTAAGGATATCACAATTCACCTCTGGAAGAGGTAATACGATTGGGAGAATATATTCTCAATATGTCAGATTTCAAATTACTCCTAAAGTAGTAAATAATATTATTTCCTCCTGAAGCAGGAAAATAGTATGTAGTGGTAAAAATATTATATTTCTTAATTTTTATCATTTATAAATTTAAAATTGTCTTTATACTGTTCATTTGATTATGATTTTCTCTTATGATACCAGAAGTGTCTGAGCAATATTTGGTGGTACAAAATTATCAAAAGCTCTTAAAGAGCATACTGTTTATCTAGAAGACACATGACACCAACAGTGTCCATAAATATAAGATTGTGGATAATAAATGAAGACTCTCGAAGATCTTATATGCAAATATGTCATTCATATTATATGATTATGATCAAAATATATGTTGTAGTAAACCTGAAGTTTACTAATACAAATGACTATCATATTGAGATTACAAATGACTAGAAGAGTAAAAATCATCATGTTTTCACAATCATAGGGGGTAAAATAATATATATGTGAGAAGTTACCTGCTTTATTCTTCAATTTGTAATACATCATGTATCATAGTAAATCAAAAGTTTACTAATGCAAAAGCAGTCACAGTAAATCAGAAGTTTTAGTGAGGCAAAAGTAGCTACAGTAAATCAGAAGTTTGCTGATACAAAAGTCGCTACAATAAATCATAAGTTTACTAATATAAAAGTTTATGCCATAGTAAATGGGAAGTTTACTAAGAGATAGCACATGCCATGATAAACTTGAAGTTTTCATTTGTCGTTTTTTATTTGAGAATTCAGATAAGCATATGCTGAAGAACTAGAAGATTCTTCAAGAATTCTCTTGTGTTGCTTGTTCTCATATTAAATTGATTATACTAGCTAAAGTTGGGACTATGACCCCTGAATTACTGAATACATAAAAGGTGAATATGGGCCTATTTATTTATCATGTGAACCACTTGTAGATGCATAGATGAGATGGTTCTATGTGTGTTTATTGTCAACATGCAGTTTGACAATTAAAAATGCTTTTCTCAATTATGAACATAATTTTCAGATTATGAAACCAAGACAGTTTATATCCAAGTCGGTTTAGCATTGAATACCAACTATTAATGGCTAAACCATTATTTATGAGAACAAAGCTTCACGTATTGGTCTAAGATTTTCTAAATTACATATAGCAGCACTTGTATGCATCTAATTACGCTCAACTGAGTCTCACAAAAGACTATGCGGGCGTTGCAAATATACTCTGAGTATTGTTGCCCAGAGTCGAACCACAGAGAATTAACCCACCAATTACCACCGTCAATTTACTCAATTCCCACAACCTGTTTCCTCAAACTTTTGGTTTCATAGTGATTGATTATCTAACAACTACGACTAAAAGGAATATGAACTGAACAATAACTATGATTACTATGTAAACAATATTAAAAAGGTCTAAGGTATTGATTTCTCCCGTTAGTTCTTCCCTTGGTTGTATACTTCTTATAACTCGATTTTATCTATCTCTAACAATCATGAACTCTCAATTTATCATACTTCTTTCTCAAGTAATTACATTAATCTACTATATGCACTCTCTCAAGTTACGTTAGCTAATATTACAATACAATTCACGTAGATTGCACCCGTGATTTTGTTATCTCTAATCCAACCCCTAAACCCCCGTTATGACCTTCGTCTATACTTCGGGAGTGATATTGTTCATATAATCACCTAAATATGCAATCTCTCTCAAGAAGATACATACTAAATAGGAACGGATAATTGAGGGCCCTTTCAACTATTCCACAATCAAAACGTATATGAACAATTAGAGATTAAACAACAAAACATAATTATAATGATAAAACAACCAAGAAATTCCCAATGGGTTCCATCAAAACCTTAGATTAAGAAATTAGCTACTCATGATATTAGGTAACATAATAGCTAAAGAATTCATGCTCATAAATTGCAAGAAAGTAAGAAGAATAAAAAGTAATGGTGTTTTTTTCTCTCACACTTGTTTCTCTTGCCAAAATAACTCCGAAAATAAGCCTAACTAGCTTTTGGGGCGAGTTGTCTATATTATATAAGGAATTTAGAAATGTTTTGTTTTGTTACACTTTGGTCCTTAACTTTTCTGTGCCTTCCAGCTTCGACCACGGCCGCGGCCCAACCGCGGTGCAGTCTGTAACAAACAGCGGCCGCGACCACAGCCAACCGCGGTGGACCGCAGAAATGACTGGTTACGTTTCTTCCTTTTTATTGGTCACTTGCTTGCTTGCTTGCTATTGGATACTTCTCAATTTATGTGATTAATGCTTGTTCTTGCCTCCAAACACTCCATTTTAGCCTTGCACTATCATGCATTCCCTGCGAAACAAAATAGCATCAACTCACACATTTAACCGATAATTTTCATAGCAAAAATAACAACAAAGCGTGGATATCTACAACATAAATGATGACTATATCGCATATTATCAACACCCCACACTTAAATCATTGCTAGTCCTCGAGCAATTCACCACACTCATAAAAATCATCCCTTATATTTTCCTTTCAACGTCTTACACCATGAACATTATACAATCATCATATCTAGTAATGAACTACTCATGCTTCAACAATCAAGTTTTTCGTACCCTGCATATTAATGCTTACTCAAACCACCCTATATAACAGTCAAAACTCACCTTTCCTTTGTGAATCACATGCTCTCACAACACACAAGAGAGTAGTTCCAAAGATATAATGGTAATGACATAGAAGCAAAATTCACTCACTCTCCAAATAATATTCACATGCAACAAAGATGCACCATAAGCTTGCCCGTATTGTACTACTCCGCTAATCGAGTTCATTCAATATTGGATCAATTAGGACTTTATTTGGTTGTAATGTAGGCTAAGGGACGGGTAGGATATATTTAGATATAAGAGTGACTACACCTCCCTACGCACTTTAATACATACCTTTTTCATTCAAATCATACACTTATGTCAAACTAACTCCACCTTCACGTTAATTGATATAACCCCTTACTTCTTTAAGCATACTTACGTCGAGAGCCACCACTTATCAAGGAAATATATATATATACTTTCACAAGAACTCACTTTATTTATCAAGTGGCTCTTCCTTTTTTACTTATAGTGCACCTTTCTCCTTATTCCATTAGTTCCACTCAAAAGCCATACAACCACCCCACACTATAACTTTACAAAATTCATACAATCGAGTGCTCATGAGAGGTGAAAAGGGTTCAAATATATGGTCAATTCAAACATATTGGTAAAGCTTGTAATGTGGTTGCCAAAGAAACAGGATTACAGGCTCAAAGGGGTTAACTATGATACATAATAATTAGGTGGGTAAAATATGTATATATGGTTCAACAAGAAATGCCTATATCACTTCCAAGACAAAACAAACTACTATTTCGCCTTGCAAACACACGAGGAAAGTTCTAGGCATCAATTGTACAGCATGGAACACAACAAAACTCACACACACCTGGCATATGACTCACTCCAGATTGGTTTATTAATATACTATATTTCAAGTGATTCAAGTTAAGCACAATTATACAAATTTTAAGGCATTCAAACAAGGTTCACTTTGAAGCTAAGCATTACACTCTAGCATCTATTATGTTCAGGTATAACCACGCTAAAAGTTACACATTTCAGCACTTCGCCCATTACTATCTAAAAAAATCTACCTAGACCCGAATCAAATAAAAACCCTTGAAAAAGAACCGGGGTATGAAGAAAAATCAAGGGGGAATTACTACACTACCTAAGAGTTAAAAAAAAAACTTTTGGTGTTTTTGTTATATTTATATTTTTTTTTCTCGACTCATTCCCTCAAGAACCCTGTCGCTAGAGATCCGTCGTCGGGACAAGTCGTTTTTACAAAAAGAACTAACTACTCCAATTCTAATTCTAATTATCTACACACAAAATATTTACAAACATCTATATACAAAGAAATCCCCCACCCCACACATAAAAAGATGTCATGCCCCTGTGGCTTAACACTATAGTAAATAGTGAGGTAAAGGAACTTCCCTGAAACGTCACTACTGGTCAGACACTATGTCGGGGTTCACATTGCAAGCGCGACCCAAGGCTCTCAGCCAGCCTATGAATTTATTTTTGGATTTGACCTGTCTGTCGGTAATTGCATCCACACGAGTACCTAGGTCAGTGACTGATGTTTGGAGTCCTGTTATGCGGGGCTCCAGATCCTCCAATCGAGTTATATGGCATGGCTGGGATGTGCCTGCCTCACTCCCACGAGGAGGTTCAGTGATCTCCATGGCATCAGCAACATCATTTTCATTATTTGAATTAGACTCCTCAGACGAGTCTTCAGAAATAGCAACTGGCACACGTGCTTCTTGATTAATTTTGCTTGCACGAAATGGCATTTTTAATGGTAGCTTGCCGTCAACTTGAGTATTTTCATGGACCTTTGCCATGCGACAGAGATGGGTGACCAGAGATGGAAAATAAAGACCTTTACCCAGTTCCGGTAATCGAATAAACATTTCTTCAGACAACACCCTTGTCACATCAAACCCTTGCTAGGTCATGAAACAATAAATAAATTGCTGCTCGCGGCCCATTGACATCAGTTGTGTTGCTAGAGGGCAACAATCGAGTGTTGATGACTGTAAGCCAACACTTGGCTAACAAGGAAAGGGACTGCGAATGTAGTGTTGTTGGCTTTGAAACCCATTTGGCTTGCTTTTCGGGAATTCCTATGACTCCCAAGAGCCTATCCCACTTGACAGGTGGCCGACAGTGATGGAGGTAATTATCCGTACCTGTGAAGGGTGGAAGGTGGTAGGCCCGACGAATGGCATCAGGAGAAGTATCAACTTTGGTGCGTCGCACCGTCACACCCCATTTTCATGCTCCAGGAGGTTGGCATAAAATTCTTGGACAATTGCAATATTAGCTTCCTCCGGGTTGTTAAAGAAGATGCCAAGTTGGCACCTGTTCAGTTCGGTGACCATGTCCGGGCAATCAAGCTGTAAAGCAAAGCGGTCTATGTGTATCTCGTGCTGCAGTTTCTTCGTCAATTTTTGAGTGTATCTTGTCTCTGCAGCTTTTGAGACAAATTTGTAGCTATCAAAGTCCGTAGAGCTCGCTTGGCTTCTTGCCCTGGACGAGGAGCTAGCGCCCCTACTTGAGGCCCCTGTGTTCTGACGTTTCCACGATGAGCTCATTATGCTTGCAAAACCCATACATGTCTATTAGTACAATTCTAAAATGGTGACTATGGGGGTTACTCAGACTTCACCTCAACCAAGTCACACAACTCCTTATAACACCTTCATTGAGGAATTTGCCAAACACCTTGTGGGAAAACTAATCTAAGCATCTTTTATAGCCCAATTGTGGCAAGAATACTCTCCCCAATTCAATTTGAAACACTTCCACAATAATCCCACACTTGTTCAATAACATCACTCCCAAATTATACCGTAAAAGGCATCAACTACACAACCCCTTTACCAAGAACAAGTTCAAACCACAACAACTAAACTTCTACTTCCAAAATACTAACTACAATGATAATGCTATAACTAATAAATTAATTACAACAACAATAGAAGTGAAAGGGAGGGAAGAAAGACAAACCTTGTGAAGAAGATGAAGCACAACTTGAGAAGGGAAGAAGAAGAGGAAGGGGGGTTGGGGAATTGGTAATTTAGAGAAGAAAGGAAATTGTGTGTTGGGATGGATGGAGGCGTGAGAGATTTGGGAGGGGGAGGGTTTTAGTTTGTAGGAGTTATGTTTGGGGTGGGGGGGGGATTATAATTAAAAAAAGACGAAATTAAAAAAATTCAAAAACTCACATGTCCAGCCCCGCCCGCGGTCGGTCGCGCCCGCGGTCGGTCGCGCCCGCGGTCGCGAACTACTTTAGTACATTTTCCTGTTATTGCCGCGGTTGGCCGCGGTCGAGGACGCCCCCCCCCTTTTTTTGGATTGATTGAAACTAACTAGACAACATTTACCTATGCTATTACAACAATTTCGTGGGTTGCCTCCCACGCATCGTCTGATTTAACTTCATGGCACGACTCAACTAATGGAGTTCCTACTCCTTTTTGTCGTATTGGGGTTCTTTGAAATGTGACACTACTGCATCCCCCTTGTCATCAGCTAATCCGAGATAGTGTTTCAGCCTTTGTCCATTGACGGAGAATTTATTTGTCCTGTCAGTGGATTTAATCTCCACCGCACCACTAGTGAACCTTTGCACTACTCTGAATGGCCCCGACCATCGGGATTTTAACTTGCCCGGAAATAATCTTAATCCTGAGTTGTATAATAACACCATATCCCCAGGTTGGAAGTCTCTATCCACGATGTGCTTGTCATGCATCTTCTTCATCCGTTCCTTGTACAGCCTCGTACTCTCAAAGGCTTGGTAACAAAATTCCTCTAGCTCATGTAGATTTGTTAATCGATTTTGTGCAGCCGCTTCAGGATCAATATTCAATTATTTTAATGCCCACCATGCACGGTGCTCCAGCTATACAGGTAAATGACAAGCATTCCAAAACACCAACTTGTACGGTGACATACCTATTGGTGTTTTAAAGGCAGTTCTATGTGCCCACAATGCGTCATGCAGCTTCTTTGCCCAGTCCGTGTGTGTTGCATTCACGGTCTTTATTAACACACTTTTAATCTCCCTGTTGGACACCTCAACTTGCCCACTGGGTTGTGGATGGTAAGAGGTTGCTACTTTATGATGAACATCATATTTAGCAAGTAGTTTCTCGAAGGCTCTATTGCAAAAATGAGTGCCTCCATCGCTGATGATTGCCCTCGGTACCCCAAACCAGGTGAATATGTGCTTTTTCAAGAACCCAACCACCACTCGTGCATCATTGGTGGGTAAGGCTGCAGCTTCCACCCATTTAGACACGTAATCTACTGTCATCAGTATGTATTTATTCCCAAATGAACTGACAAAGGGACCCATGAAGTCTATCCCCCACAAGTCAAACACCTCTACCTCCTGAATTGGTTTCATTGGCATCTCATGGCGATGGGAAATATTCCTCGTCCTTTGGCATTCATTGCAGCTTTTGACCTAGAGGTGTGCATCTCTAAACACAGTTGGCCAGAAGAAGCCAGCCTCCACTACTTTTGCTGCAGTTCTGACTCCTCCAAAATGTCCTCCGTAGGATGAAGCATGACATGCCTGCAAAATAGAAGATTGTTCTATCTCGGGGACGCATCTCCGATAGTATTATCAACACAAATTTGGAATAAATGAGGTTCATCACAATAATACATGCGGCTATCACCAATAATACATGCGGCTATCACGGAAAAACCTTTTCTTTTGGACAGAAGACAAGTCATCGGGAATTATACCACAAGCCAGATAATTTGCCAAATCGGCGTACCATGGTAAATCCTCAAGATTGGAAGCAAGTAGCTGCTCATCAGGGAAAGTTTCCAAAATTTCTTTGACCTCGACTGAATTTTTAGCTCCTTCAAGTCGTGACAGATGGTCAGCGACTTAATTTTTTGTGCCCTTACGATCACGAATTTCGAGGTCAAATTCTTGCTACAGCAGCACCCAACGGATTAGGCGTAGCTTAGAATCTTTTTTCTCAATGAGGTACCTGAGAGCTGCATGGTCAGTATACACAATTACCTTTGAACCAATCAGATATGGTCGGAATTTATCGAAAGCAAACACGACTGCTAGCATCTCCTTCTCCGTTACTGTGTAGTTGAGTTGAGCACCACTTAGCGTTCTGCTTGCATAATAGATTGGGTGCATCAGCTTGTCTTTTCGTTTCCCCAAAACAGCTCTTATAGCATGGTCGCTGGCATCACACATGAGCTCAAATGGTTGCTCCCAGTCAGGTGCAACGATGATGGGTGCAGTGGTCAATTTCTTCTTTAGTTCCTCAAATTCCAACCTGCAATCATTAGAAAACACAAAGGGGTGGTCCTTTTCAAGGAGTTTGCATAATGGGTTAGCAATTTTGGAAAAATCTTTGATGAACTGCCGGTAGAACCCGGCATGACCAAGAAAACTTTGCACCACCTTAACAGAAGTCGACGGTGGTAACTTTCAATCATGTCGACCTTAGCATGTTCGACCTCAATACCTTTCTTGGACTCTCGATGTCCCAAGACTATTCCCTCACGCACCATAAAATGGCACTTCTCCCAATTTAATACCAGGTTTGTCTCCACACATCTTTTGAGCACTCTACTTAAGTTGCGAAGACAGTCTTCGAATGAATCTCCCACCACGGAGAAGTCATCCATAAAAACTTCCATAATGTCCTTCACCATGTCCGTGAAAATGGCTAACATATACCTTTGAAAAGTCGCAGGTTCATTACACAGCCCAAAGGGCATTCTCCGAAAAGCAAAAATGCCATAAGGATAGGTGAAAGATGTTTTCTCTCTATCTTCGGGGGCTACTGAAATCTGGTTATACCCCGAGTAGCCATCTAAAAAGCAAAACTGAGATCTACCAGCCAGCCTGTCCAACATTTGATCAATGAAGGGTAAGGGAAAATGGTCCTTGCGGGTGGCGAGATTTAATTTCCGGTAGTCCATACAAATTTGCCACCCTGTGATTGTACGAGTTGAGATCAACTCATTATTGTCGTTTTTCATGACAGTCATACCTCCTTTTTTTGGGACACACTGAACAGGGATGACCTAATTACTATCAGAGATAGGGAAAATAATTCCCGCATCCAACCATTTAATCACCTCCTTCTTTACAACTTCCTTCATGTTAGGATTCAGCCTTCGCTAGTGTTCCCTGGAAGGTCTGTGCCCCTCTTCCGGGAGAATCTTATGCATACAGAACGCTGGGCTGATACCCTTTATATCTGCCATGGTCCAGCCAAAGGCAGTTTTGTTTCCTTTAGTACCTGCAAGAGTTGCACTACCTGCGCATCTAGCAAACATGATGAAATAATAACAGGTAATGTAGACTCGGGGCCTAGAAATGCATACTTGAGATGATTGGGGAGTGGTTTGAGCTCCAGTTTGGGTGGTTCCTCAATTGATGTCTTGGATGGGGGGGTGACCCTTTTCTCCAGCTCAAGAGACTCGAATTGAGGCTCCCTTGACCAAAATCCTCGGCCTTCTAGACCCATTACCCATTCAGCTAGCTCTCCTCTATCCATTTCGTCCAAGTTAGTTAAGCATGCCTCCAAAAGATCCCCCACAGTCAGTGCCCTATCATCCTATTGCAGGATTACATCAACCGCTTCCACTAGAGAGCAGTTTGCATATTCACTAGGTCTCCGCATTAATTGTTGAACGTTGAATATGACTTCTTCATCATTCAACCTCATTTTAAGCTCCTAAGTCTCACAATCTATAAGTTCTCTCCCAGTGGCTAAAAATGGTCTCCCCAAAATAAGGGGAATCTCTTCATCCACCTGGCAGTCTAGAATTACAAAGTCTGCAGGGAATACGAACTTCCCCACTTGCACCAGCACATCATCAAGAATACCTGTAGGCCTCTTCACAGTGCGATCGGCCAGCTGAAGTAACATCGAAGTGGGTCTGGCTCTGCCAATGCCCAATTTGGTGTATATGGCCAACGACATCAAATTTATGCTGGCCACCAGATCACATAATTCCTTAACAAAGGCATAACTCGCTATGGTACATGGGATAGTGAAACTCCCTGGGTCAGACATCTTCTGGGCTATTGGTTTTGCCACCACTGCGCTGTAGGTTTGTGTTAGAGTTATAGTGGATAAATCTTGGGAATCAAATTTCTTTGACATTAGATCCTTCATCATCTTGGCATAACCGGGCATCTCCCTCAAAGCATCCATCAATGGAATATTCAAATGGATTGGCGCAGCATTTCCATAAATTTTTTGTATTGATCTGCTTTCTTTTGCTTAACCACTGTCTGAGGAAAGGGTGCATGGATCATCCGTTGGGCACCACCTGCTGATTCCTTTTTGCTAGGAATATTTGGCACAAGAGGTGTCACTTGTTCAGCCACTTGCTCGGTCTCCTTTTCTTTGCTTTTACCTTCCTGACTCTGCTCAACCGCTACATCGGTAAGTTCTGCTGGCTGTTCTTCCTCTACTAGCGCTGGGATAGCTGGTGTAGTATTTTTGCTAGCCTGAGCAATTTCCTGCTCTCGATCTAGATCTCTGCCATTTCTTAGACTGACTGCCATCAGCTGATTCGGGTTCTACTCCTTGGGATTAACGTTGGTGTCTGTAGGTAAAGTTCCTGGAGGGCGGTTGTTCAATACCATGGACAACTGACCCAATTGTGTTTCAATGTTTTTGATAGCTGAATCATGGACTACTAATTTTTCCTACACTTTGTTGTTGGTCCCAATAAGTTGTTGGAGCATACCTCTAATTTCCACCATGTTGTTGTCCTGCTGCTGTGTGAGTGGTTGATAAACCAATTGTTGTTGATTCTGCTGTGGATAACCCTGTGGCCTCTGATAAGGTATTGGCACTAATTGATTTTGAGGGTGAATACCCCCAGGCTGCTGTAAATTAGGCATATACTGCTGATTTTGCTGCGGTCTCCACTATTGTGCTCCTTGTCTCTGGCCCCCATAATTGTTGACGTAATTCATATCTTCCCGGACCCCTTGGTTGTCACCTTCTCCACTCCACGAACAAATATATGATTGATTAATGCATGGGGTACACAATCCTCCATTCGTAGTATCAACAATGTGCACCTGTTTAGTACCTATATCATCAATTTTCTTTGTCAATATGCTCATCTGGGTTAAATGTGTGGCCATGTTTTCCTCGTGTGTTTTGTTGGGATCCAATGGAACAGAATGTATTATGGGTGCTAATGTTGCACCCCGGGTCATCCACCCCGCATTTTGTGACATCTTGTCTAATAGGACCTTGCACTCTGTAAATGTTTTGCTTAGAAATGCACCTCCAGCTGAAGCGTCTACATTAGCCTTCAGGTTGTCAGTCAGACCCGTGTAAAATCACTGGCCAAGCATCTGATCAGGAATACCATGTTGAGGGCACTTGAGAAGCATCCATTTGAATCTCTCCCAAGTTTCCTGTAATGACTCTGTGGCTTGCTGCCTATACTGCAGTATATCATCAATTTGCTGTGCAGTCTTGTTAGGTGGGTAGAATTTGTTTAAGAACTGCTTAACTAATTCCTCCCATGTGGTGATAGAGTTGATCGGGAGGGAATTTAGCCAAGTCTAAGTTGTCCTGGTTACTGAGAATGAAATATCCGCAACTTGATAGCCTCGGGAGTCACATTTGGCTGCCTTTGGGTCATGCAAATAGACAGAAATTTTTTCAAATGTTGTTGTGGATCCTCAATGCTTGACCCGGAAAACAATCCCTTATTCTGCAGTAGATGCAACATGTTGTTGGTGATTTGGAATGTCTCAGCTTGAATTGCAGGCACAGCTATGGCAGTGGCCAGATTGTCAGTCATAGGTTGTGCCCAGTCATAAAGTGCAGCTTCTGGCATAAGAGGTGCCACTCCCCCGTTCCAAGTTAATTTGCTCATTCATGTTGTTACCGTTGGCATTATTCACGTCACCCATATCGAATTCGAGTTGTTTGGTTGATTGTATTGGTAGAATTCCCTTGTTGGCATGGTTCGATGCCCTGAAAATTTTCTCAGGGTCTGAAAGTCCTTTTACTAGTTCTCCAGTCCTCGAAGAATTTCTAGGCATACACCTGCTTTCCACAAAAATTCAACCGTTAGAAGTTCAATGAATATATTGGTAAAGAGAAAACTAATTACAATCGGAATCGTTGTATCTCTTCAGTTGTAATTGATAACACCATTAATTCCCCGGCAACGGCGCCAAAAGTTGATCACGCTCAACTGAGTCTCACAAAAGACTATGTGGGTGTTGCAAATATAATCTGAGTATTGTTGCCCAGAGTCGAACCACAGAGAATTAACCCACCAATTACCACCGTTAATTTACTCAATTCCCACAACCTGTTTCCTCAAACTTTTGGTTTTACAGTGATTGATTATCTAACAGCTATGACCAAAAGGAATATGGACTGAAAATTAACTATGATTACTATGTAAACAATATTAAGAAGGTCTAAGGTATTGGTTTCCCCTGTTGCTTCTTCCCTTGGTTGTATACTTCTTATAACTCGATTTTATCTATCTCTAACAATCATGAACTCTCAATTTATCATACTTCTTTCTCATGTAATTATAATAATCTACTATACGCGCTCTCTCAAGTTACGTTAGCTAAGATTACAATACAGTTCACGTAGATTGCACCCGGGATTTCGTTATCTCTAATCCAACCCCTAAACCCTCTGTTATGACCTTCGTCTATACTTCGGGAGTGATGTTGTTCATATAATCACCTAAATATGCAATCTCTCTCAAGAAGATACACACTAAATAGGAACGGATAATTGAGGCCCTTTCAACTATTCCACAATCAAAACGTATATGAACAATTAGAGATTAAACAACAAAACCTAATTATAATGATAAAATGTCACGACCCAAACCCTGGTCGTGATGGCGCCCAACACAATGCTAGGCAAGCCCGACCATATTATCCCTTTAACCAGCCAATTATTAAATAAATTAAACTTAAACAGTAGTTAGTCATATCAGGTGAAAACCGAAACGTCAAAACATACAAAGATACGGTCCCAAACATATCGTGGTGTCACGAGACTGAGCCTCTACAGAATAGCATCCTAATACAACCAAGTCTAGACAAATAGGAAATCAACAAGATGATAAAGAAGGAGAAAACAAGCTCTGCGGACGCTGGCAACTACCTCGTAATCTCCGCCAAAGTAGATATAGATCAGCAGCTAAAATGTCTCAACTGCTCTCGGGCACCTGTGGATCTGCACCAAAAAGTGCAGGAGAGTGGGGTGAGTATATTTCAACTCAGTGAGTAACAATAATAAATAATAACTGAAAGTAAGAACTCCTGTGCTATCACTTAGCAGTTCTAAGGCAATCTTCACAAGTACGTCATCACTATAGTAGTACTTTAACCTCCAATCTACGTTTATCTCTACAAGATCTCCACACCGAACAAACCCTCGCTCGTACCCCTACGGTGTACGGCCATCTCAACATATAAAGGCACATACTTATGTCTATAATGTATAAGTATCTAAGTAAATAGTAGGATATGATTAAGTATAATGCTGCGGCGTGCAGCCCGCTCCAATACATATACTGCTGCGGCGCGCAGCCCGCTCCATTTAACGTCGACGGCGCTCACTGGGGGTGTATACGGACTTCGGAGGGGCTCCCTAGGCCCAAGCGCTATGGTGCTATGGCGTGCAGCCAGGTCCACCATATATCACTGCGGCGTGCAGTCCGATCCAACATATATACTGCTGCGGCGTGCAGCCCGATCCCATGATATACACCAGCGCTCACTGAGAATGTGTGCGGACTCGGACTCCGAAGGGGCTCCTACAGCCCAAGCGCAATAATACTGCGGCGTGCAGTCCGTTCCACATGTATATCACTGCGGCGTGTAGTCCAATCCACATATACATTACTGCGACGTGCAGTCTGAAATATAGGTATCTATATACATAATACCTCATAATGGGTCCTCGACCCTATCCCAGTCAGTATGCACTTGGCCTCTCAGGCCCAATATAATATATCACAATGGGTCCTCGACCCTGTCTCAGTTAATATAGACTTGGCCTTTCAGGCCCAATATAACATCTCATAGTGGGTCCTTGACCCTATCTCATCTCAATCGGTATAAACTTGGCCTTTCAGGCCCACTCAGCTAGAACAGGGAATTCCACCCTAGATAATCTCTCTCAATGTACACATCTAATACAGGCTCATATTATGCTATGCAGCTAGAGCCATGGCTGAGTGTATATTTCCAACACAATGTAAAGGTCACCTAGCTCTATAGGTTCCCTAATGCTCTACGGATCGGCACGAGGCCCCAAACATGGCTATTAGCCCAATGGTACAGTTATAACCTCATTAACAGTTGTACAACACAGTATTCTATTAGCCGGGAAGGACTAAGTCCGAAACCCTTATCACAATGTTACCACGCCCGTCATAGAACGCGTGTCTCATCTCAATATAGCACTGTAAAGTGCTAGAACGGGGTTTCAAACCCTCAGTGTATTGTTTACTACTACCACTCACCTCGAACCGGTAGAAGATTCAATCCGCCTTGCGCTTGCCTCGCAAATCAATCTCCTCGGATGCCAAATCTGCTCAAAGTCATAGAGAATGCATCAATATACGCTAATTTCACGAAATTCATTCGAAATAACCCAATTTATATCAAAACCCACAAGTTGTCAAATCCCGACTTTTGGTACACTTGTCGAAAAATTACAAAAATTACATATTCGGAATCCTCACCTCGATACGAGTCTAGGCATATAAAATTTACCAAATTCGGACTCCATTTGCCCATTCAAAACCTTGATTTTCCAAAATCCAAGACTAGGGCTAAATCCTCCATAATTACCCCAAATTCCTCCATTTTCATGATATAATTGCATGATATTATCAATACTAATCATAATATGAGTTCATAGTTGATTACCCGATGATTTCCCTTGATTTCCTCCTCAAAATCGCCCAAAATCGTCCTTAAGCCGAGACCCCAAATGTTAAAATGTTTCTGAAATTTTCTAACTTCCGATACACTTACTTACAGCGATTTTCGCTTCGCGGAACATTTTCCGCTTCTACGCTCCCGTATCCGCGACCAAAGGGTCGCTCGCGGTTCCGGGCCTAGCCGGCCATTTCCGCTTCGCGATATACGGACCGCCTCTCCGCGTCCGCTTCCGCGAAGACTCGACCGCTCCTCGCGGACATTTCCGCTCGCGGCTAGGCGTCCGCTCCGCGGACTCGCCTAGCGGCCGGCCTTCCGCCTCGCGATATTTCCCCATAGCCGCTCGGCGCGCCTCGCGGCTCAACACCCGCTCGGCGGTGCCGCACCCGCGGGCTCCTTTCCGCTTCCGCGATCACATGCGCTTCTGCGCTCCAATATCCGCTTCGCGGACTCGCTCCTGCGACCACATTTCCGCAGGAGCGAAAATGACGGAACCAGAACTCTCAACCTGAAATTTCCATGATTTTTTTTTTCTCCCGTTTAACCATCCGAAAGCACCCCGAGGCCCCCGGACCTCATCCAAACATACCAACACATCTTAATACCTTATTCGAACTTGCTCCAATCCTCAAAACACGTCTAACAACATCAAAACTCATAATTCGCATCGAATTCAAGCCTAAATTCCTTAAAACATTCCAAATTACACATTCGATCAAAAACCCGACCAAACGACGTCCGAATGACCTGAAATTTTGCAGGCACATCCAAAATCTCCTAACGAAGCTACTGCAACCTGTCGGAACTCCATTCCGACCCCCGGATCTAAATCTCACCTATCGTCCGGATTTCGCCAAAATTCAACCTTAGCCAATTCAAGCCTATTTCTACACCGGGCCTCCAAATTCAATTCCGATCGCTCCCCTAAGTCACAAATCACCTTTCGGAACTAACCGAATCATCAGAATCCGATTCCGAGCCCTCTAGCTAAATAGTCAACTCTGGGTTGACTTTTCTTATTCAAGTTTCCTTCACAAAGGCTATATGCCTCATTCCCAATTTAATTCACTCCTAACTCCCCCGATAGACTCTAACACTTATATAAAAGCATGAATTATGTAATTACAACACAACGGGGTGGTAATTCCCGTGACGACGGGTCGGGTCGTCACATTCTCCCCCTCTTAAGCAAACGCTCGTCCTCGAGCGGGTCAAGAAACATACCTGAAGTCTCAAATAGCTGAGGGTATCTGCTCCGCATCTCCCGCTCAACCTCCCAAGTAGCCTCCTCCACGGGTCGACCTCTCCACTGAACCTTAACCGATGCAATCTCCTTGGACCTCAATTTTCTCACCTGACGACCCAAAATAGCAATAGGCTCCACATCATAGGACAGATCACCATCAAGCTGGATGGTACCGAAGTCTAATACATGAGACGGATCTCCAATGTACTTCCGGAGCATAGACACATGGAATACCGGATGAACGCTGGATAAACTGGGTGGCAAGGCTAACTCATATGCCACCTCTCCAACTCTCCCGAGTATCTCAAAAGGGCCAATATACCTGGGACTCAACTTCCCTTTCCTCCCGAACCTCATGACACCCTTCATGGGTGAAACCTTCAGCAATACTCTGTCACCAACCATGAAAGACAACTCTCGAACTCTACGGTCCGCATAACTCTTCTGACGAGACTGTGCTGTACGAAGCCTCTCCTGGATTAACTTTGCTCTATCCAGAGCATCCTGGACTAAGGCAATCTTCACAAGTACGTCATCACTATAGTAGTACTTTAACCTCCAATCTACGTTTATCTTCTAAGGCAATCTTCACAAGTACGTCATCACTATAGTAGTACTTTAACCTCCAATCTACGTTTATCTCTACAAGATCTCCACACCGAACAAACCCTCGCTCGTACCCCTACGGTGTACGGCCATCTCAACATATAAAGGCACATACTTATGTCTATAATGTATAAGTATCTAAGTAAATAGTAGGATATGATTAAGTATAATGCTGCGGCGTGCAGCCCGCTCCAATACATATACTGCTGCGGCTCTCCTGGATTAACTTCGCTCTATCCAGCGAAGCGAAAATCGCTGTAAGTAAGTGTATCAGAAGTTAGAAAATTTCAGAAACATTTTAACATTCGGGGGTCTCGGCTTAAGGACGATTTTGGGCGATTTTGAGGAGGAAATCAAGGGAAATCATCAGGTAATCAACTATGAACTCATATTATGATTAGTATTGATAATATCATGCAATTATATCATGAAAATGGAGGAATTTGGGGTAATTATGGAGGATTTAGCCCTAGTCTTGGATTTTGGAAAATCAAGGTTTTGAATGGGCAAATGGAGTCCGAATTTGGTAAATTTTATATGCCTAGACTCGTATCGAGGTGAGGATTCCGAATATGTAATTTTTGTAATTTTTCGACAAGTGTACCAAATTCGGACTCCATTTACCCATTCAAAACCTTGATTTTCCAAAATCCAAGACTAGGGCTAAATCCTCCATAATTACCCCAAATTCCTCCATTTTCATGATATAATTGCATGATATTATCAATACTAATCATAATATGAGTTCATAGTTGATTACCTGATGATTTCCCTTGATTTCCTCCTCAAAATCGCCCAAAATCGTCCTTAAGCCGAGACCCCCGAATGTTAAAATGTTTCTGAAATTTTCTAACTTCTGATACACTTACTTACAGCGATTTTCACTTCTGCGGAACATTTTCCGCTTCTACGCTCCCGTATCCGCGACCAAAGGGTCGCTTCTGCGGTTCCAGGCCTAGCCGGCCATTTCCGCTTCTGCGATATACGGACCGCCTCTGCGCGTCCGCTTCTGCGAAGACTCGACCGCTCCTGCGGAAATTTCCGCTTCTGCGGCTAGGCGTCCGCTTCTGCGGACTCGCCTAAGCGGCTAGCCTTCCGCTTCTGCGATATTTCCCCCATAGCCCTTGGCCGCTTCTGCGGCTCAACATCCGCTTCAGCGGTGCCGCACCTGCGGGCTCCTTTCCGCTTCCGCGATCACAAGCGCTTCTGCGCTCCAATATCCGCTTCTGCGGACTCGCTCCTGCGACCACATTTCCGCAGGAGCGAAAATGACAGAACCAGAACTCTTCAACCTGCAATTTCCATGATTTTCTTCCGTTTAACCATCCGAAAACACCCCGAGGCCCCCCGGACCTCATCCAAACATACCAACACATCTTAATACCTTATTCGAACTTGCTCCAATCCTCAAAACACGTCTAACAACATCAAAACTCATAATTCGCATCGAATTCAAGCCTAAATTCCTTAAAACATTCCAAATTACACATTCGATCAAAAACCCGACCAAACGACGTCCGAATGACCTGAAATTTTGCAGGCACATCCAAAATCTCCTAACGAAGCTACTGCAAACTGTCGGAACTCCATTCCGACCCCCGGATCTAAATCTCACCTATCGTCCGGATTTCGCCAAAATTCAACCTTAGCCAATTCAAGCCTATTTCTACACCGGGCCTCCAAATTCAATTCCGATCGCTCCCCTAAGTCACAAATCACCTTCCGGAACTAACCGAATCATCGAATCCGATTCCGAGCCCTCTAGCTAAATAGTCAACTCCGGGTTGACTTTTCTTATTCAAGTTTCCTTCACAAAGGCTATATGCCTCATTCCCAATTTAATTCACTCCTAACTCCCCCGATAGACTCTAACACTTATATAAAAGCATGAATTATGTAATTACAACACAACGGGGTGGTAATTCCCGTGACGACGGGCCGGGTCGTCACATAAAACAACCAAGAAATCAACGGGTTCTATCAAAACCTTAGATTAAGAAATTAGCTACTCATGATATTGGGTAACACAATAGCTAAAGAATTCATGCTCATAAATTGCAAGAAAATAAGAAGAATAAAAAGAATGGTATTTTGTGTTCTCTCACACTTGTTTCTCTTGCAAAAATAACTCTGAAAATAAGCCTAACTAGCTTTTGGGGCGAGTTATCTACATTATATAAGGGATTTACAAAAGTTTTGTTTTGTTACACTTTGGTCCTTAACTTTTCTGTGCCTTCCAGCTTCGATCGCGGTCGCGGCGCCAACCGCGGTCAATCGCGGCGCAGTCTGTAACAAACAGCGGCCGCGACCGCGACCGCGACCGCGGCCAACCGCGAAAATGACTGGTTACGTTTCTTCCCTTTTTTTTGGTCACTTGCTTGCTTGCTTCCTCTTGGATACTTCTCAATTTATGTTGCTTGTTCTTGCCTCCAAACACTCCATTTTAGCCTTGCACTATCATGCATTCTGTGAGCACGTGATTTTTGCACTAAGCAAATAAATTCCAAAATTAAAATAAATAATATTTTTTTAGTGTAATCGCATGATTTGTTTGAAATTAAATACACTGTGAGTATTTGAATAATTAGAAAACTAAAAAATAATAGGAGAAATATTTGCATTTTTTAATTAATTAGTTTTAAAATAAAAGAAAACCAAAAAAAAATATATATAGCTTCAATAGCGGAAAATATAAGAAAAATAGTAGAAAATTGCCAAAATATGCCAAAAAATTAGTGAAGGTAGGAAATTCAGTACTTTAAATAGTAAAATAAATAAAATACAAAAATACAAAAAGAATTAGTTTAAAATAATTAAAATACAAGTATAATAAGAACTGGGCCAAAATTAAGTCTGAATTGTTAGCCCAATGCTTTTGGCCCAGGGTTCCGGTCCAGTGTTTTAAGTTGAAGAGATCTTGGCCGTTCACTCTCATTAATATAACGGCTGAAAATTTTAGTTGAATTTAGGCGGATAATTAATTTGTGAGATTTAATCTCAACCGTCCAATCCAGATGATCCTACGGAGGAGACATGTGGTCTCATGTGGGTCAATACGGCATCGTTTGATTAGGCCAAGCCCTGACCGTTGATCATCGTTGATCTAATGGCCATGATCACCTTGAGGGCTCCGAGTATATAAGGCTTTGGTTTCAGTAGAGACCAGCCATTATACACTCCACAAAACCCAAGCCGCCTCTGCTTGTCTTCTTCTTCTTCTCTTCATCTACGCCGGCCATGGAGGCCACCGCCTTTCATGGTGGTCTCCGACCATTCCCTTCACCACCCTTCTCATCTTCTCATCTTCTCCTCCTTAACCACACCCCAAAACTTAAAACAAACCCTGAAACCCCTATTCTTGAAACTCCGGTCATCGGAGTTCGTCTCCGGTGACCTCAAACTATGAGCACAACCCCCAGCTTAACACCACAGAACCACCATCCCCAGATCTATCACCCCACATAAGCCACCACCCTCAAATCTCATCCTAACGGTTCGAATCTTCAAAAAAGAGTCGCCGGAACCCTAATTCCGCCAACTCAAAACCCACCCCAAGCTCTCACCTTTTCCCTCTTCTGAACACCCCCTTCTAACCAAAACCCTAAAAGACTTCATCTTGAAGTCTAAACAAGAAATCAGAAAAAATAAAGAAAGAAAGAAAAGAGAAAAGAAATCTGGAAAAAAGAAAGAGTGAAAAGAAAAGAAGAAAAGTGGGAAGCTCAGGGGATCGGCCCTGCTAAGCTAAGTTTCCCCCTTTTTGTTTTGCTTGCTTTGTTCTTTGTTTTTGTTTTTTGTTATGTTTCTGTTTTGTTATGTCCTGTTATTTTGTTATATGAATTAGGATTTTCTTTTGTTTTAATCTTGGTTTGTTTCTCTGGTTTAAAGATCTGTTCTTGATATCACTATTCTTCTTCATCTTCTGTTTATATTAGGGTTTCTTATTTGCTGGTTTTCAATATCTTTGTTGTTCTTCCTATTTGTTAACTTATATGTTTAGTTTTGGGTTTGCTCTTGGAAATCTAGTTTAGCTGTTGTAATTTTCTTCTTCATCTTTGATGTGTTTTAATATCTCTTCTCTTTTTCTTGTCTATGTTAAACTGCATGTTTAGTTTTGGTTTTAGTTTAGCCGTTTGATTCTCATTCTTCTTCATCTCCTGTTTATACTAGGGATTTTTCTTTGATGTTGGATTACAATCTGTTCTTTTATCTGCTAACTAGCATGTTTAAGATTGGTTTGATCTTTGGAAACCTGGTTCAGTGATTCTGATTCTCATTTCTATCATTTCATATGATAGATTAGGGACTTTTCTTCATTTATTCTTCATGTCTTTCCTGTTCATCTTCACCTTTCTTATCTGTTCATCCGCATGTGTTAGATTAGGGTTAGTTTTTGGAAAGTTTAGATCTAGTGGTTCTGATTGTTATCATTCTTGTTTACTCTGTTAGAGCCATGTCATGATAGTTTAATTGTTCTTGTGTCCGGATAGGCCATGTCTCAATTCTCTTGACTGTTTGTGGGATTTAGTCCTGATGTGTTTATATCAATGAATTTTAAGTGTGTTTTGGGTTTTTCAGTGATTCATTCAACATAAAAATGGTTGTAACTAAGCATGCTTGATGTTTAATTGACACTTTGCTATTGAAACTGAGTTTGTGGGTCTGATTGATTGAGATTCAACATTATCCAACTTCTTCTCTGAGTTTTGATTAGTTGATAAACAAGTTTGGTTTCATTTTGGCTATGTGTGCAATTGTCTGTTGAAATGGCTAAGTTGGTAATGATTTTGTGTTAGTATGAGCATTGTTAATGCCTATCACGCTTAGGGGATTTGGTTATAGCTGCAGTAGTACTAGGATTCACAAGTGGTTAATTCTGAAAACATATAGTAAGATAGGGTTAAAATTGAAAATCACAAAAAATAGGCTATAAGTTAAATAAATGACCAAGAGTGGTCAATTCTGAAATTGACCTACTCTGCTAGGTCTTTCACACACTGGCCAACCCTTAAATGGGTTAGTTGTGTAATAATTGGTTAAGTATGAAATTTAGACTTACCAAGGCCCTAATTAAGCCATGAGTCACAGGTGGCTAGACCTGCAAATGTCTTAGCCAGGCCTTTGTTCAGTAATGGGCTTCAATTGTAAAAGCCAAGTCTAAACTTGAGACTGGCCAAATCTTAAATAGTTCAAATAGAACAATAAAGCAGGCTAGTCCTGTAATTAGCTTAAAAATGAAATAAAGTTCTTAATTAACAGAAAATGAAGCAAAAATGGTTAAAATTGAAATAATTCCTTAAGTCAAAATTGGCCAGTCCTTAAATACTAATACAAGAACTGGCCCTTAGTTAAATAAGAGTGAAAATGCTGAAAAACTGACCTAGGTAGGTCGGGTAATTCAGCTATGTCCTTAAGGGCATAAAGGGAACTTAAAATGGTAAAATGGTAGATTAAATAGAACATATAGGGATATAGGAGATATTTGTGCTCCTGATTTCTGCAATTTTGCAGAGATTTAAGGGTATAATGGTCTCACTAAAAAGGGAAATCAGTAAAAATCAATAACAAGTAGGGACACTTTGGTAAAAGCTTCAAAATAGAATCAAAAAGAACCTTCCAGCACATGCTGGAAGGGATCTTGTAACTGAATTGGGGTGTAAAGTGTAGATTTAGTAAGTTTAAAGGGGAGGGAAATTGGATTAATCCCTATTCTTTCCCCCCAAGAATTCTGCCTATCTACACCTATAAATACCCTCTTCTAAGACTGATTAAGGGCTGGTTTTTCACATAGAAAAATTCAGAGTGCAATATACTAGCAATAGCAAATAGTTTTCTGCAATTTTGAGTGGGAATTACTGTTGAAGTGGTGTATTTGTGGGAATTTCTGCTCGTTTGCTGTTGGGTTTCTTATTTGTTGATTGCTGTGGTGTTTTGCTCGTTTGGAATTCAATCCTACAATGTTGCTCTTGCTTTGTTGAGTCTGTTGCTGTTGCTTACTCCTACTTCCCTAGAACTCATCGATCTCCTTTTGCTGAATCAGGTACATACCCTGTTCGAAGCAATGTAATGCTGAAGTGTTTGATGAAATGAAGATTGAGTTTAAAATTCATTGTTGCTCTTCTTCTGCATTTTGTTTTATTTTAAATTAGTAGTCTAGTATAGTTTAGATCTGTAATTCGTATGGTATGTATAAGTAGGAAATTGAACAAAAAACAATGTAATAGATAGAATGATAGTAGTAGTATAGTCGTAGATAGTATATCACCTAGTTAAGGTAAGTAAAACTCTTAAAACAAGTTAATTAACTATAGTCTAGATCGTTAATAGCTCTCTCATAGCAGTGATATAAAAACACTCACATAATTAATCAGATCCGTAGATCAGCATCCAAAGTTGAACAAGTTTTAAAAGAGAAAACAGTAGATAAAGCAATAATTCATTTGCGACTGGGTCTGTGACACTGGATAAGCTAAAGTCGAAGTAAAATCAGTGATGCAATTATGCATATGTCATTAAATCACTTAGCCTTAGATAATCAGGTTATCATAGCAATTAATTGAACTGTTTTAAGTTAAATAATGCTTTACATAGTTAAACCGTTTGCTCTTAATTTCTTAGTTAAATAACTTCAATATTAGTGTAAATTAGTCCTTAAAAACAGAAGTGTAAAAGTAGTCGATTCTCATATGCATCAACTGTCATGGTTTAAAGTTAACATTTGATCATATTGTATAGTAATTTTCTCTTCTGATAAATAAAAGAGTATTTTGATTCCATGTCTTAACACTGTATGTTTGCCTTATTATGAGTTCTTCATTTTTACTTTCATTGTTATTATTGTCATTTGGTTTGGGCCTGATACGCAACATGGGCCTGAACCATAGTATGAAGCTGGTTGGGCTGTTGAACGAAAGCCTGAAGACAGTCTGGGTCGCTATGACCCGGACAGATTCAGCAACCTATTAAATATGAGTGCAGAGGCCCAGGCCCAATAATGGCCATGACAATGGCCTGGGTCCAATTCTGAAATGATAGTGGATTATAAACAACTAAGGAAAAACCAGAATAGAAAATATAGTGAAACAATAGGTTCGAACTATAAAAATTTAACTGGGATGAGCCTCACATGACACCAAATAGTGGGGCCCCCTTTAGTAATAAAGTGAAGTGTAAATAGATACGGGAAAGCTAATAGTAAATTTCATAGCTTCTCCCAAAAGACTTAAAAGCTGCTAGACATTATTAGGCACGATTTAATATACTTTCCTCAAATACGAGTGTGCACTTGGTGCGACTCAAATCCCAAATCCCGGCGAAGCCGAAATGTACTAAGGGTCACATGCGTACTGGTTGCGGTGTGACTCGAGGTGCGTTTTCGCAACGTCGCAATTCTTTGAAAAATATTAAAAGTGAAAAGATATACATATTGTTTAAAATTTATAACAAGTCAAATAAGATTGAGAACGACGGTTGAGCGACCGTGCTAAAACCACAGAATCCGAGAGTGCCTAACACCTTCTCCCGGGTTAACAGAGTTCCTTATACAGGTTTCTATTTTGCGGACTGTACAGAGTCAACTTCCTCGGATTCGGGATTAACCGGTGACTTGGGACACCATTATCTTCCTAAGTGGCGACTCTGAAAAAATTAAATAAAAATCCCGAACCGATTGTCCTTTATGTGGAAAAATCCTCTTTGTTGTATGCCTTTCTCAGGTATTTGAACACTAAGGTATACCCTACGTATCTTTCCAAACGGATCGGTACCAAAGCCACTGGGGTAGTAAAAAAGGAGGTGTGACACATTCCATGCGAAACAAAATAGCATCAATTCGCACATTTAACCGATACTTTTCATAGCAAAAATAACAACAAACGTGGGTATCTACAACATAAATGACGAATAATATATGATAAGTCATCCCCTCACAATTGATTTTAGGATCAGATACAAAATATTTTTACTATCGTTTTGTTGGCCCACGTAAAGGTTAGTTTTGAAGATTGACAAAGGAACTCAAGATGAAGCAGGTCTATCCCTCAGGTGCACAAAAAATGCACGTGAATGGGATAAGATTAACTTGGTGTATTTAATATCCCCTGATCGAAAAGGTTGCATAATTGATAAGGAGAAGGACTCCTTAATCAAAGAGAACACTATCCAAGATAGGGAAGGAGTTAGAAGTTGAAATCAACTAGAACTCTTCAACCAAGGAAGAGTTGCATCAGAACTCTAGTTATTTCTTCATCCACCAACTCTATAGATCACAAGATGTTCTCACATTAAATGTGTTGCACAAAAACACAAAAGTTAATCGTGAATTGAGAGAAAAATAGCAAGGCTTTTGCAAGCAGTTCGTGTGTGATTCAAATGTGCAAACCTGAAGCTACATGAACCAGATTGAAGAACTAGCTCCATAAAGAGTTTTATGTGTCTTTCTTTATTTCTAGTTCAATTGTAGTTGGTGTTTTCTTATTGTACCTTTCAGGTTTATCTAGAAGCAATTGTAATATGTATTTTGAGTATTCAAGTTAGAGTTAACTTGAAGTTGTCGCAACAGTTAGTGGTTGGTTGCTACAACGAGATTAGAGGTAATCCTTAGATTTACAAGTGTTTTGTAAATGCTGTTTTAGCTCAATGACTTAACTGTTGGGGGAAATCCTACTTAGTAGTAGGTCGTAGTTTTTTTACCTTTTGAGCTAGGTATTTCCACATAAAATCTCCATGTTCTTTATTTTTTGTATTTATTATTTCGCAACAGTAGTAGTTAGAACACATAGAAGAACCAGATCCTTCCAAAATTAGTTTAAGGAAAACATTAGGTACCACACAAATCACCCCCTCTTGTGTGGTATTGACGTATAAAATATCGCTTTTGATGTGTGGTATATGATTAATTTCTCTACCACAATGCACAAAGATATGTTATCCAAAGAATATTAGGGATATAAGTTAGTTTTTCTAACTTTTGGGGTATGGATTATGTAATGATCCGAGTGGTTGTTTTGTATTTTCGAACCCTGTTACCTTAAATAATACTTTTCGCACTTGCTTTAACTAATTTATGAGTTTTAGAGACGGGTGGTTCGGAAGTTAGAAGAGTTTTTAGCAAGATTAAGCCTAGTTGCTTCTTTAAGTTTCTTTAAAAAGGCCAAGTTTGATTATGGTTATTTTGGGAAAACGGACCCAAAATCATAATTTGATAATTTCTAAGGGTCCACGGAAAAATATTGGACCTGGGCGTATGCCCGGAATCGAATTCCGAGGTCTCTAGCCCGAGTAATGAATTTTTATGTAAAATTGTTAAGTTTAAGTTTCAAAGATTTTAATAAACTAAGAAATCCTTGTTTTCCTATGTATCGGGTTCGGATCTCGATTCCGAAACTTGGTACAAAGTCTGAAATATCAGTTAAGACTTACCTGAAAAAGTTGGTGTCAATCCGAGTAGTTTAAGGGCGTTTTGACACGTTGGAGGAAAGTTTAAAACTTGAAGTTCAATGATTTGAAATATTGAGTTTTGGGGTTTGATTCCTCAATTTAGTGTTGTTTTGAGTGTCTTAAGGGTTCGAGTAGGTCCACCTCGTGATTTTAGACTTGTCGGTATGTTCGGGCGGAACTCGGGAGCCTCGAACGTCAAATGGTCGAGGTTCGAGTGAAGTTGGAAACTTAGAAAAAGGACTAAGATTGCTGCTTCTGTCATAACCGCATCTGCGGTTCTTGGACCACAGAAGCAGGACCGCAGATGCGGTCATTGAGTCATAGAAGTGAAAAGGGGCCGAACCAGGTAAACCGCAGAAGCAGTGATTTAATCGCAGAAGCGGTTCCGCTTAAGCAGATGTCAGACCACAAAAATGGTCGAGCCCAACTTGCCCAGGACCGCAAAAACGGCCTAGTAACCGCATAAGCGGTCTCGCCTATGCGGCCCTAGACCGTAGAAGCTGTCCAGTTCCTTATTGCCAAAAGTCGCAGAAGCGGCCTAGTAACCGCATAAGCAGTCTTGCCTATATGTCCCTACAACGCAGAAGCGAAAATCGCTGCGGAGCAGTAGCTCATTTAATACGAACTCTACCCCATTTTTAACACATTTCTCTCAACACTTAGGCAATTTTGGTGTTTTCAAAGAGAGTGTTTCCACATATCATTGCAAGGTAAGTAATTCCCACCCACTTTTAGTTCAAATACATAGACATTAGGTAGATTTAACACTAAAATTAGGTAAAAATCAAGAGATTAGAGTTAGACCTAGGGTTTAGTCAAAACTAAGATTTAATCCTATAATTTGCCATGAAATGAACTAGAAATCATATATTTGTGATCCTTAGGTGATAGAGAACAACTTCCTTTGAAAAATATTGGAATCTGGGCACGTGGGCCCGGGGTCGAAAATTAGGAAACTTGTAATTATGGTTAGAAAATTGCTTAAACAATTAGAATTTAACCTTGTAAGCTTTTATTGACTAGTTCTTGCTTATTTTAATTAGTTGGTGCTCGTTTGGCTACAAGTTGAGGGTTTGGGCTTATTCTTGATTTAACTGGGACTCCGTTGGGATCAACAGAAAGTACCTCGTTGCTAGGCACCATATTGTTATTTTCGCCATGATAGCCGGAGTCAGTGTCAATGTTCAAGTGGATAGACTGAGAATATGACATTTTGAAACTGAATTGAAATTAAGACTTTAAAGAACAAGCGTAAAATAAAGTATGTTATGAAGATTTGTATCAAATCACCACTATTATCCTTAGCCCCATGGTCGGCGCCAAACTGTTTACTCTTAAAATGGATAACAATTAAATTAGTACGCGATTTTAAGAATATGCGAATTGGTTTAGCTCAAATAATCAAGAATATTCGATAAACGAGTTAAATACAAAATAAATAATCAAAAAAATTATAATGTCACGACCCCCCTTGAACTTAGGTTGAACAGTAGTTTTGCCCTTGATCAGACACTTGGTTTGAAGCAAATTGTGAATGAAGAACAAACAATAAGGGAACAGACACACGAGGTTGAAATTAAGGCCGGGAGCCTTGCGTGTCGAGACTCATGAAAGGTGAACGTATGTGCTCATCGTCGGGGTGATAAACTAATGCTCCCTAGACCTGAAACGAGCTCTAAGACCTCGAGAGATATGGAAAACGGTTACGCACGACTAATAGAGGGTCGTGATATCAGTACCTAACTGGATATCACGACACAAATCTCGTCCTATGTCGGTCACAGGTCAGTAATTAACGAGAAAGAAAGATTTTTACCCTTTCTAGACTTGTACTAGGGATGAAACTCCCCTACGATATAAAGGAGAAATTTTCTTTTATAAGACGCATTGAACACGCAAACCAAGGCAATACAAATTCATTTTCTGCTTTCTAGCTATTGATCACCGGGAATCAGGGTATGTACTTTCCCGATTTTTTCCGTATACAACCCCAGTTTGAATCTTTTCAGAGAGAAAATGATCAGAATGGTCCTTAATGTATAGGGGTTGGAATATTTTGGTCCTTGATATATACTACTTAATAGGAATAGTCCTTAACCTATACAATAGGTGATAGCTTTGGTCCTCAACTCAAAAACTAACAGTAGAATACAAAAAGTTCTGTTAAACTTCACCCCCAGTCTCTCCCGACTCCCCTCTCCTCTTCTCTCATTCACCATTAACGAGTTAAATCCAAACCCTCTCTCAGACAAGAATGGATCTGCTTCGGAAGCTAAATTGTTTTGCTTTTAGTCTTATGAATTTTATAAATGGAAATCCTTTTTTTTTTTTTGTTTGAATTTATTTGGTGAATCTGTTTTAAACACTTCATTTGTTAAAATTTCAGTTTGATTTATAATTTTGTAAACAGAGATAAATAGACTTGAATCTAATGCTTGAGCAATGGATCATGAAATATATTCTCTATAGTATTCAAAGTTTGGAAAACCAATTTAATTTCATTAAGTCTTAAGAGAATGATTTTCAATGTGCTGCGGAATTCTAAACTTTTTTTTTGTATCTTGATGAAGTTTGAATTTTTTTCTTTATGGAAAAGATTCAAAGAAGTAGAATAATAGTGAACCAGAAAATTCTAGCCATTATAGGACTAGTAATATAGTTGAAGAAGAGGTGATGGGCCAATTCGTGATATGCAATCAGTAATGTTTAAGATTTCATATTGGCTAAGATTGATATAAAAAGAAATCGCCACAAGGCCAACAAGGACAGTTAAAATTGTCTTGTCCAAGTTGCTTCGTAGATATTGTGCAAAAATAAATTTTGATCTTTAAATGCAAGGATATATCATATGGGTTCACTCTTGTTCTTGATATTTTCTTCCATTCAACACATAAATCAAGTGTAAAAGTTTTGGTTGCTTGAAATGACTATTTTGGTAGTAACGGAAATGGTGGAAGAGATACGAGCTGGGGCTTGGACTGGGATTTTTTATTGAGAGTCATGGTAAAGGATAGAAGAGGAGACGGAGGGGTCTGCCTGGCTTTGCATTTGAGGGATTGGGGTTAAATTTAACGGAATTTTTATTTTCTACTGTTAGTTTTAGGGTCGAGGACCAAAGCTATCACCTTTTCTATACATTAAGGACTATTCCTATTAAGTAGTAAATATCAAGGACCAAAACATTCCAACTCGTATACATTAAGGACCATTTTGATCATTTTCTCTCTTTTCAAATATAAAAGTTAAACTCAATAAGTATTATTTTTTAAATGAATAATATACATTTTATCCATATAATCAATATTTAAAAAGTTAATTATCCAATTTATTTTTAAAGAATAATATGAATGAAAATTTATTTTTTAATCTATTTTACCACCACTATTCAAAACTTTATTACTAATGAATTAAGTTTAGACATACTTAAAATTGAACCAATGATGAGTATGAAACTTTGTCTATGAATCACCTTTTTGCTGGACGGCTTTGAAGTAAAAAGACAAAAAACAAATAATAGTCATTTTTTTGTTGTCCAAAAGATATTACTACTTAATTACTAATTGTAGGCACCATAACAACATTAAGGTGGTACAACAAAAAGCTGGCAATAAATAAGACGAAATACGGAAGAGAAGAAAGCGACAGAGTGAGGAAGCAGACAGAATACATGCTATTCACATGTTTTGGCCATAAACATGTGCTACACCTCTTTATATGTAGCTACGTTGGTTGTAGCTAGGTGTGTCTTAGTTCAGTAGCCTAAATAATTCGAATTTATTTTAGAGGAATTTTCATAAAGTATTATAGTTTAGAGCTTAATTACTATATATATAATTATAATTTATCTCATTTCCTTTTGTAGCTAATGTATTGATTTAGTTGTATCAAGCATACAATCGTGCAACATGTATCAAGTGTATTTGTTCGCGCACATAGTTATATCAATGAATAAAGCGAGACTCTTTCATAGAATTCCAACAATTTATCATGCTCCTCAAATGCCTACAAGCAACGGAGTTGATGTTCCTATATTCATAGCATGACTAGTTTTGATGGAAAAAGTTATATCAACTATATTTCATTCGCGTATAATGGTTGTATGACTGTATCAAAGTTGCATCAACTGTATTCGTTCGTGCATAATAGTTTTAGCACATGTATACAATTTTGACAGAAAAGTTGTATTATCTGGATTCGTTCGCACATAATTATATTATCAATAAATATATAGTTGCGCTAATGGCTGTATCAATGAACATTACCTTTTAGATCTTCAACACATCAAACAAAAGCATAAAAATACTAGTACACACAAAGAAGAAGGTCTAAAATTCATATTCGATTGGGTAAAACAACAGTAACCATGGACAATAGCGGTAAGTTTGAATGTATGAGAGTATTTTTACCTCCTCAGTCCTCGAGATAGTATATTTTTGAACTTTTATTAAAAGTGTAAAATAATTTATCATTTTGTCGTACCCTTTGATTAATATCCGCACGTAGTTTACCTAGCTGCTATTAGGTAACTAAAAAAGATATTGCCATATTGATTTGTGCAATAATTCAAATGAAATAATAATTTTCAATTACAATTATTTAACCTTTTTCCAACTGAAGTTCATATCAAAACACAGTTATTTTCAAAATGCTATCTTTCAACTTCAACTTCAACTTCAATCAAATATCAAGGAAAATTTTGTCCCTGTCTGCGTACATCGCTGGTGGCCTAATAACTTTTATGCAAATGTTCATAATTTTGTACTACAATCGAACATACTTAGGGAAAAAATTAATAAACTATTTCTTTGGAAACATTATTTTTGTCAATGTGAATAATTAAGGTTCGCTCTCATCGAGTTAGACTGACTACCAACTTGGCAAATATAAGTGTGATTATTAACTGTTATAAATATTGAGATAATTTGAATTGGAAACCGGACGTACTGCCAATTATTTTTACGTGTATTAAATATTGTGTGCTATAAAACATAAGATTTAAATGTACAAAATGAAATAAACTGACTTGTCAAGAGTAAAATCTTATCCGGTTTGTATAACAACGTTTTTCCATACATACTTATGTGGTCCGTCAAGGGGACCACTGCATAAGTTGGGGATGCCTAAGTCCCGACTAATTGAGAAGTCAACTCTTAGGATAAAACGTTTTTCCATTTTCTAAGATTCGAATTATCTCTAAATAAGAATAAAAGAATACTCTCCCTTACAATTTTTAGTGGTTTACATAGGCAGTTCCACGGATCTTGTGGTCTAAGGAGAAATCATATTAAAAATTTCTTAAATTTATTATATACAATTTTTATACTAATAAGAAAATTTACTTTCTAAACAATAAATTAATTATTTAAGACCAAAAATAACGAATTTTAAAAAAAAATTAGAAAGAAGAGCACAAAGAATAAAGTGGTAGATTATCGGATGTTGAAGTGCATAACTCAAAGTGAAAATTTTGATTTGGCGATAATCACAATAAAATAAAATAAAATAAAATAAGAGAAGAAGAAATAAACGTACGTAACATAATAGCTTAAGTTTTGAGCATTAACAATGTGAAAAATATTTACTCCTTCTAATCAATTTAAACGATAATTGTAATTTATTATATCAATTATTAGAACTAATTGGTGAAAACTAATAAAATAATTATAAATAACCTAATATAATATGTTGAATTACATTACAAGACAATTGGTGCATGACTGCTTTTGTGTTCATACAATTTCAGAAAAGAGTGCTAGAGAAATTCATTATGTTGTCGATATATAACTTAATTCCTATATAAAAGGATAAAATTGAAATTGAAAAGTGAAGGAAATATAATAATTAATGAGAGAGAAAATTATCATAATTTATGTACTTATTGATATAAAATAATCTCAATTAAATATTTATATAAATTATATAGTAAATAATAATAATAATAATAATATAAATTAATTTTGGGCTGTCAAATTTTCAGTGCCTAAGGCAATGGTCTCACTAGCCAAGTCGTTAGAGTCGCCCCTGGTGGTTTATAATTATGTATCCGAGTCACCACAATGCAATATCGATACTCTCCCTTAGTCACTACTAATAACATATATATATATATATATATATATATATATATATATATATATATAGTACTTCCTTTGTTTGAATTTATGTAAAGATATTTAATTGAGTAATAAATTAAAAAAATAAACAAGACTTTTGAAACTTGATCGAAACAAATTGTAAAAATTTATTTGACATAGAAATTAACCTTCGTAGATCCTCACTGAAAATTATTTAGATGCAGATGAAAGATTAGAAAAATATTATCATCATGTCAAAGATAAGGATTTTTTTATTATTTTAGATTAACAGATATGTATCACAACAGGGAAGAGTTTTGTTTCTTTTATAGCATAGGCTCATAGCATGTAGCAACTAGCACGTATGCATAGATTGATACTGGTCCAATCACCATCCACCACTTACACGGTAGGAGATTTCTTAGCGGTACACTCAGACTTTTGTATAAGAGCATCCCTATATAATAAAATATTACTATAAAATCAAGTTTTTCTCGAATAAATTTTTACATTATGTTCTAATATATGTTCGATATAACAGCACTCTGTTATAATATTTAAAAATTATCACGATCCGAATTTCCCACCGTCGGGATCGTGAAGGCGCCTAATATTTCAGCCAACAGATAGAGATTTAATACGCTAACCACTATCCAATTCAGTAAATAACAATAATTAAACCAAATAGATTAAAAGCATGCGAAATTTTATAATAATCTAAGTACTTATACACGTCTAACCAAAATCTGGTGTTATAATCCACGAAGTTTTAAGAGTCACTACAAATAATATTCACGAATTTAAAAGAAAACAAAAAACTAGAATAACTGGAAAGGGACTCTGGGGCCTGTGAACGGTGGCAGATAGACCATGGGTCTCCTATTGGACTGAAGGCAACAGCTCAAATCGGGTCAGCACGATCCGGTATCGAAATCTGCATAGAAAGTGCAGAGTGCAGTATCAATACAACCGACCCCACACACTGATAAGTGACGAGCCTAACCTCGGTGAAGTAGTGACGAGGTTAGGACAAGACACATACATAAACCTATACAGTTAAACAATATGCTAACAGAAATAATAATTAACAGAAGATAAGCATATATTAATGGGAGGTGAAACATGCTAAGGGGCATCAAATTAAAGAATCACAACAGTAGAGAAATTTAAACAGCTAGTTCACTTTGAACCGGTAATACCAAGTGTACACAGCAAACAAAAGAATTTACGACATCACCCTTCGTACTTTTACTCTCAACCTCACCAGATAATCAATAATAGAAACGTGCACGACATCACCATTCGTGCTTTATCCCTCTTCCTCACCATTAAATAATAGAAACGTGCACAGCATCACCCGTCGTGCTTTATCACTCTTCCTCATTATCTAAATATTAAATGTGCACGGCATCACCATTCATGCTTTATCACTCTACCTCAAAAAAATAAGGGACAACAATAATAGAGAGATAAAAATGGCAACAACAAGTCTTACCTCAACATTAAGTTCCACAATATCAATCTCAATTATGGGCAAAAACCCCATCAATACCAAATTCCATAAAACATGATATGAAACTTCTCAACACATCGATTAACTAGTCTACTCATGAACAATATGATCAAAATATAACATTTCCAAGAATATAGCCCACTCACATGTTATGACTCGATAAAAATATATAAATACTCATCACCTTACCTATACATCGTACTCAACATCCAAACACGTAACAAATAAGCAAATAACACATAATCCCTCAAGCTAAGGTTAGCCACAATACTTAACTCGCACTTCCGGCCAAAATCAAGGCTCAATCACCGTTTTTCTCTTCACACAAGCTTCTGGACCAATAGAATCTAGAAAATTATCAACCAAACAATTTAATTTAAGCCTCGGAACTACCCATGATAGTAAGGAATTCAATTTAGACCATTTTTTTACAAAGTCAACACCCGAGCCCGCTTGGTCCAAACCCGAAAATCGGGCCAAAATTCGATTACCCATTCATCCCCGGGTCTGAATATACAATTGAATTTGGAATCCGACCTGTCTAAATCTCTAAATTTCAAAATCCCTAGCTTCTACCTAAAAACCTCTAATTTCACCATGAAAATCCTATATTCTAGGTTGAAATCTTGTTATAAGAAGTGAAATATTGAAAGAAATGAGTTAAGAATTGGTTACCTATGATCTGGAGAAGAAATGGCCTTTTGAAAATCGCCTCTTGAGGTTTAGGTTTTAAAAATTTGGGAAATGAATCAAAAATCTCGTCTAAGTCCCTTCTACACAGCTGCAGATGTCGCAATTGCGAACTGAAGCTTCGCAATTGCGAAGCTCGCGAATCCGGAGGGACCATCGCAAATGCAAGGTCATTCACATCCCTGCTTGCTACCTTTGCAATTGCGAAGGTAAGTTCACAAATGCAAACATGAACCTCCGCAACTACGACAATATGACCGCATTTGAGATCTGCCCTTCCCAGCTTTACTTCGCAAATGCGAAGAAATCTTTGGCAATTGCGAAAACTATATGGCCCAACTTCTAATCGCAATTACAATGAAAGCCTCGCAAATGCGGAACCTGTAGGGTTCGCAATTGCGATGCTTGACTCACAAATGCCAGATCTGAGGCCTGCAACAACTTCAATCATACTAATAGATTTTCTAAGCTCCAAAATACCCCGTAGCCTATTCGACACTTACCATAGCTTCCGAGGTTTCAAACAAATATGCACACAAGTCTTAAAACATCTTACGAACTTGCTCGTGCGATCAAATCGCCAAAATACCATCTAAAACTATGGATTAAATACCAAAATACATGAAATTCTCAAGAATACTTTGCAATTCATATTTTCAAAATCGGATGCCCGAATCATATCAAATGAACTCCGTTTTTATTAAATTTTACAGACACGACTTAAATGTTATATTAAACCTGTATTGAGCTATGGAATCAAAATATGGGTCTGATACCAATGAGATCAAATATTAATCAATTTCTTTATATCATAGAAGTTTTAGACTTACAACTTTCAACAAAAAAATCATTACTTAGGCTAGGGACGTTCGAGTCCGATTTTTGATATGCGCCCAGGTACACATATTTTACCACAGATCCTCCGGGACCGTCAAAATAAGGGACTGGATCTGTTTGCTCAATATGTTGACCGAAGTCAACTAAAATCATTTTTTAAAGGCAAAAATTATTGTTTTTTCAAATTTTTACATAAAAGCTTTTCGGAAATATGCCTGGATTGCACATGCAAATCGAGAAGAAATAAAGTAAGGTTTTTAAGGCCTCAAAATACCGGATTGGGTTCTAAAATGCAAGATGACCTTTTGGTTCATCACAAAAATATTATGAACAAACACGACTGTTATAGAGAGATTTGGTTGTATTCTCTTTATTTTAATATAATTTATGCGTGATTTGATATGTGCGCATAGTTTAAGAATAAAAAGAAAAAAATTTAAAATATGTGATTTAAAACAAGCTATAAAAGCATGGGCGCCTAAGGGTATGGAAAATGAAGCCAGTGCTTTAGACCCACAAAATATTAATGACCCAAATTTTATGTATTATGTATCACATATATTTTATGTAATTATTATTAATAAAATATTTTAAAAGTTTTAATACATTTGAGTGATAAATTGCAATAAATTTCTCTCTCATTTTATTATATATTTACCTTTATCAAATCTACTTTTTTTCTTTTCTATGTACACTCATGTTTTTCTAAATATATTTACGCTTCTAATGACTTCACTTCCTTACTTTAATTCAATTTCTTTGAATTGGCTTTTTCTTTTCACCATCCATTAGAAAGTAATTTTTTTGTTCATCTTTTTACAACTTGTTCGTATCGTTGAATAATATATCATATAGTATTGTACTATATTGTATTGTATCATATTGATATATACAATATTTGAATAAATTGTATTGTTTGCCGTCGTTTCATGATATCATGCACCAAAAATATGAAGAAAAAATTTGCGATGTTACTAAAAAAAGTACGGTACAAGATAATATTATTATATAAAAAGGTAGGGTAAAGAATAAAAATAAATATTTTTTAATAATAAAAAAGAGCAAGATGAGAGAAAAAAATAAGAAAACGACGTGACCACACCAAATCGGTCATTCCATAAAATGACACTTTTCGTCATTAAGTAAAGATGAATTTAACGATAAATTTAAATAATAATTAAAATAAATATTATAAATAAAGTAACAATACGATATAATACAACAAGTAATAACCATCCAAACAAACTGTCAAGAGAAATCCTCAAATGTAATGGAACGCAAGGTTCGAAAGTCTATGGATTATCGATGTGCCCCTTCTACCTTCTTTCACTTAATGAATGCCATATTTTTATTTACGACGGAGTGCCAAACTGTGACATTCACCTAATTCACACATCACGGTCACCTAATTCACACATCACGGTTGTAAATTTACCACTAAGCCAAAGTTCTTGCAGTTTGCTTTGTATCTTATTATTATATGGATTTTATAAAAAGAAATTTATTGGCCTCTTAATATGTTTTGACTTTAGGTCACAAAATTCGTTGAGCTGCCCTTGTATAAAATTTTTTGTGATTGTAAATCATCAAGTTTCTGGGATTACAAATCATCACATTTAGGAAAAAATAAAAAGTTTATAAGTTAAATTGCTGCTAAATATAAAAGAATATCTTTCTTTTTCGAACTGACTAAAAAATAAAAGTGCTATATAAATTAAGACATAAAGAATATTAGTAGATGAGTATGATTAATTATTTATGTTAATTACACAACTCAAACTCTTGCAACAAAAATACTCTTTTTTTTTTAATTCCCTCTCAGCTTATCTACCTAGGTCACTGTTAGATCTTTCTAATGATTTGTGGTCCAAGTTTTTTCTTCATAACATTTATTTTCCCTAAAATCTGAGTAACAATTAAACTTGTATTGTAGTTTTAAAGATATGTGATTTAATTCATTATTAATTAATAAGCAAGTAATCAAATGTATAAATTAAAGACTAAAGTAAGTCAAGCCAGTGTGCAAGCGAGTCTCGAGCTATGGCAGCCTCGAGGTGGTTCAGTGAGAATAATAAATTAAGGCAATTCAGATGAACAGTAAATAAAAAAGTGATATATGTGTATTCTCTTGTCAATGATTGATGATGTTACAAATGAATGGGCTCCCTTTTATATAACAGGGGAGTCCTAAATAAAGTACATTTCCATTTTTAGTAGGTAATCTTATTGGACAGCTGTCTAACTGCGTAGTACAAATTCCTTTTGAAATTTACGCTGTGATCTTAGAGCCGTTGCGGGAATCTTACTCTTTCAATTATAAAACCAAAATGGTATTATCTCGAGGTTGGTCACACTCGGCCTCGGTGTTCGTCGAGCACTTCGATCTTCAAGTCTTGCAATCTGTAATCGGGCTCGAGCTCGGTCCATTTTGAACTTAGGTTCAAAGCGACTCTTTGAGCCTACAAAATCGGGCGTACCTGATTTTGACCGTATACAGATAGTCCCCACGTTTCATAAAGTACGATGATTTGAAACGATTTGATCCTCGATCCTCCTATGCCTCGATCATGATGTCAATCCCATAACGTCAGTGATAAAAGTGATTGAAGGGTCGCGTCCTCATAGTTCCCAAGGCCATTAATTGAAGGTGGTTGATGGTCGGCCATTAGCTTCCTCAAACCAGTAAAGTGGCCACTATAAATAGGTTATTCTCTCAATCTTTACAATCTTTACAAACACTTTCTCAAATCTTAAGTTTTTCCATTTCTTCGAGTCCATCCTTTTCTTCAATTTGTGCTTGTTACAACATCAACTTCTTCACTTTCTTGAATTCCACAATAGTGATGGCTAAAACATCTAAAACTGTCCCTGAGAAAGAAAAAGCCTCCTCATAATTGTGGCCATCCGGTTGTAGAAATATGGTGGAATCTCATATCGAGGAGTGCATTCTTGGGCCATGCGAGGTATCTTCTTATTTGAAAGTTGATAGGCCTGTATCAGTTGCAGGTCAATGCGAGCCCATGTCCTGATACATCTGCTTGATATCTAAAGACGATCTTGAGCAGGTGAAAAAGGACTTCAATTGGGAGGATAAAGAAGTGGTGATTCCTTCCCCTGAAGAGGACATTACTATCCATGCAGAAGGGTAATTAAGTGTGTATACTTATCCTTTCTCATTGGGTCACGTAGTCCTGGTCATACTCGATTTCTGTCATCAATATCGGGTGATCCTTGGCCAGATCTACCCTTTTTTTGTCGCATTGTCAATTTGCTTAGGCATTTTTTGAGCAAGGTCAAGGGGATGTCTTTTACCCTAGACCATCTAATCAGGTTATACAGCCCTCGTCTCTATCGGGGTAGGTTGATAAAGCTCCAACATCGATCCACAAAGGCATTGTTCTCAAGTATTGATGAGGACAAAGATCGAGGGTAGATAGGACGATTCGTCTGAATCAAGACCTCTGACCTAATTCCTACCGAAAGAATACCATTCCCCGAGGAATGGAACATGAAACATAAATACAACTCCATTGATGATGCTCAGTATTTTGCTTTATTTACTCTTTTTATCTAATTTCTTTTTGATGATGCAACTTCCCCTCGGTTTCCTGGTGCAATTCCGGACCTTGCAGGTTGGGTTCGACAACTGGACTCCACTTTTTCACATGTTGAACGTTGTTGGCGTGATTTGGCAAGGGGTTAGTGGGAAGCTTAAAACCATGGAGAGTTCCTTTGTTCACATGTTGATGCTTCTCTGTAAAATACTTACTTTCCTCTTACGCAGTCCCCGGGATAATATTGTTATGAGGACGCCTTCATCCGATAAAGAGGAGATCCTGAAGCCAAACAAAGAGAAGAAAAGGAAAAGGGCTTCTCCACCAAGTACCCTGAGGCCCAGGAAAAATATAGCTCGAAAGCCCAGGGCCAACCCTGTGGCCTTGTCTGCTGACGTGGTCCAACAACTTTGGGATGATGAGGAACAAAGAAAGGTTGCCGAATAATTATTATTAGCTCGGAAGAGGGGAAGCATTGAAGCTTCAAAGGCCGATGAATTGGTGGTGGTTGATGCGGTTTAATATCAAATCGAAGAAATTTTGGAGGGGAGCTCGAGTAGAGTCTCCGAGCCATCGGGTGATAAAAGTGCACCTCGCCGTGAAGAACGCCTAGCGGGTAACCCGAAGGTCCTAATTCCAGGTCCCTCAAAGTGAGGAGAATGTCCCAAGTGACTCATTTGAGATAATTAACATAGATGAATCGCCGTTTGGCCTTGTGTTCTCTAAAGGGCAATTCTGAGATGCCCGGGCTATGAGGACTCCTGACGTGGGGACGACCCATTAAGGGAATGATATTTTCCAGGGATGCTTTGTGGGGGTCGAAGATGGTACCAACTCGAATGCTTCATTCATTTTAGACTAGGCCCAACAACTTCTTTCACAATTAAATTTCTGCCTATAATTATTGTCACGACCCAAACCCCGGTCGTGATGGCGCCCAACACATTACTAGGAAAGCCCGACCATGTTATCCAATTTACCAGCCATCTATTAATTAATACTGATCAATTAACATTAACAGCTTGTTTTCATATCAAAACAATAAGTGTGGAAACAGAATCATACAAACTACAGCCCAACAATCGCGGTGTCATAAGTCTGAGCCTCTACAGATGAGAAATATCGTACACAATCAAGTCTAAGCAGAGTAGCAAATGACAACATGATAGAGAGGAAGAGATCAGGTCCCGAGGACGCCGGCAGCTACCTCGAAGTCTTCTCGAAACAACAGTAATGTAGCAGATGCGATAGCTCAACTGCCCTCCTGAACACCTGGATTTGCACAGAAAGTGCAGGGGGAGTGGAGTGAGTATATTTCAACTCAGTGAGTAATAATAATAAATAACAACTGAAAATAAGAACACTTTTACTGTCACTAAACAGTTCTAAGGGTAACCTCACAGGTAAGTCATCTCTACAGTGATAAGTCCAATTCCAGTCCATAGCTGTCTCACAATGATCCCACACTGATCTAGTCCTCACTCATACTACTGTGGCGTGCAGCCCAATCCAAATATATATGTATATATATATATAATGTTGCGGCGTGCATCCCGATCCAATATATATAGTGATGCGGCGTGCAACCCGATCCATTTAACGTCGACGATGCTCACTGGGGTGTGTGCAGACTCCGGAGGGGCTCCTTCAGCCCAAGCGCTATGATACTGCGGCGTGCAGTCCGATCCACATATATATCACTGTAGCGCGCAGTCCGATCCACTTATATATCACTGCGGCATGCAGTCCAATCCAATATATATAGCGCTGTGGCGTGCAGCCCGATCCAATATATAGATATAGTGATGCGGTGTGCAGCCTGATCCAACATATATAGTGCGCTAACTAGGGGTGTGTACAGACTACGGAGGGGCTCCTTCAGCCCAAGCGCTATGATACTGCGGCGTGCAGTCCAATCCACATTTATATTATTGCAACGTGTAGTCGATTCACATATATATTACTGCGGCGAGCAGTCCGATCCAATATATAGTGTTGCGGCGTGCATCCCGATCCAATATATATAGTGCTGCGGCGTGCGTGCAGCCCGATCCAATATATATATATATATATATATATATATATATATATATATATATATATATATATATATATATATATATATATTGTTGCGGCGTGCATCCCGATCCAATATGGATATATATAATATCTCACAGCGGTTCCTCGCCCCTATCTCAGTCAATCTAGTCTTGGCCTCTCGGGCTCACTCAGCTAGAACAGGAAATCCCACCCCAGGTAGTCTCTCTCAAAGTACACATCTAGTACTGGCTCATGATATGCTATACAGCTATGATTTCGGCTGAGTGTATGTATTCAACATGATATAAGGGTCACTTAGCTCTACATGCTTCCCTAATACTCTACAGATCAGCACAAGGTCCTAAACACGGCTACTAGCCTAATTACACAGATATAATCTCAATCTCAGTCATTATACACAGTAGACTATCAGTCGGGAAGGACCAAGTCCAAATCCCCAGTCACAATACCACCACGCTCGTCACACGACGCGTGTTTCATCACATCATAGCACTGTATAGTGCAAGTACGGGGTTTCAAACCTTCAGTACATCATTTACTACCACCACTTACCTCGAACCGGCCAAAAGTCCTAGCTCGCCTTGCGCTTTCCTCACAAATCAAACTCCTCGGGTGCGAAATCTGATCAAAGCCAATAAGAATTCATCTAAATAGGCTAATGAATCATAACCCAATCGAAAGGACTCGAAAAATACCCAAAAATACGAAGTTGCCAAAACCCGAGCCCCGGGACTGCTTCTCGAAATTTTTTCAAAATCCTCGTCTCACCACGAGTCCGTACATATAAAGTTCACCAAAATCGGAGTTTATTTGACCTCTCAAATCACCAAATCTTATTTTCAAATCCCTAGGCCTAAATCCTCAATTTTTCTTCAATTTTTATGCCCAATTCCATACATAATTGATGTACTTAACTCAAAATAGGTGGGGATAACTTACCTTCACATTGATGATGAAAATCCCCTCTTGAAGCTCTCCAAAATTATCCAAACCAAATGAAATAAATGAAAGAAATAAACCAATTTCGTGTAATAAAGAATCTGCCCGTGCTTCATCGAGTTGTACCTTGCACCTGCGCTATACAAGTTGTACATCCTATTGCTCCAGCAGTCATTTTCCGTCGATCATAACTTCTAGTACAGATGTCCAAATTACGAGTTCTTTAGCTTTCTGGAAACTAGACACAAAGTTCTAAAACTTTCATATTTTTCACTTTTGGGGATTCCTTATAGATTATAAGATATGAGCTCCCAAAGTAGCCTACAAACGCTAAAAATCTGCTGCATTTCAGCAGCTTTTTCCAAAACCAAAAATGCCCGTTAGGCATCCGAAATCACCCCGAGGCCCTTGGGACCTCAACCAAAAATATAAACTCAACCTACTACTTCATTCAAACTTGCTCGGATCATAAAAACTCTACCTTAAACATAAAAAATCACCAAAATCCTAGAATTTGATTCAAACTTAAACTTAAACTTTCAAAATTCACATTCGATCAAAACCCGACCAAACGATGTCCGCTAAATGATTAAGCATTTGATCCAAAAATGGTGGAGGGAAATTATCCTTCCTAGTGACCTTGTTGAGCTTTCTATAATCCATGCACACCCTCCAACCCGTAACCGTGCGGGTCAAAATCAATTCATTGTTTGCATTTGTGACAACCGTGATACCCCCCTAGAACATATTGGACCGGAGAGGTCCATGAACTATCCGATATTGGGTAGACTACACCGGCATCCAACCACTTGATAATATCCTTCTTGACTACCTCTTGCATAGCTTCATTTAGTCTTCTTTGGTGTTCAAGCGATGACTTTGTATCTTCCTCCAAAATGATCTTATACATGCAAAAGGCGGGGCTTATACCCTGAATATCCGCCAACGTCCATCCGATCGCTCGCTTGCGCTTTTGTAACACTGCAAAAGTGGCGTCCACCTGCAAGTTAGTTAAGCAAGACGAAAGACTAATAGGAAAAGTGAAATTAGGACCCAATTATTCATACTTGAGGTGAGGAGGAAGTGGTTTCAACTCCAACATCGGCGGCTTCTCAATAGATGGTTTTGTTGGAGGGGTTTTACAATTTTCAAGGTCCAATGATAACTTCCTAGGCTCATTAGAGTATGAGCCCATACCATGCAAAGCATTTACACATGCAATTCTCCCGACATCATCATTAGCCTCCATGTTTAAAAGTACCGCTTCAAGTGGATCTTTATCGATCATTTTGCTTGTGTCATCTACTATCATCGCTGTGACAATGTCAACAAACGAGCAAACTTTGGTACTATTTGGTTGCCTCATAGATTTGCACACTGGAATACTACCTTTTCATCACCAACTTGGAAGGTCAACTATCCCGCCTCCACATCAACCAAAGCCTTCGTTGTTGCTAGCAAAGGCCTTCCAAGAATAATTGGGACTTCATAGTCCACCTCACAATCAAGAATCACGATGTCGGCTGGCAAGATGAACTTATCAACTCGAACAAGGACATCGTCGATGATACCCAAAGGCCGCTTCATAGACCTATCTGCCATTTGGAGCCTCATTGAAGTCGGGCGACGTTGCCTAATTCCCAAAGTTTTGAACACTCAATATGGCATTGTTGATGCTTGCCCCCAAGTCACAAAGGGTTTTTGCAAAGTCGGCATTTCTAATAGTGCATAGGATAGTGAATGCATCGGCGTCCTTAAGTTTAGGAGCCATGGAGTGTACAATTGCGCTCACTTGGTGGGTCATTTTGATTGTCTTACACCCCATTGATCTCTTCTTTGTAACCAAATCTTTCATGAATTTTGCATACCATGGCATTTGCTCGAGTGCCTCCACCAAAGGCACATTGATTGTCAAACTATTCATCATCTCAATGAATTTCTTAAATTGGTTATCACTCTTTTGCTTGACCAAACGTTTAGGGTAGGGCGGAGGAGGCCTAGACAAGGGTGCCTTGGCTTTGGGCACCTCCGACTCGGGCATATCTATAACATGTTCCCTAGACGTGTTCACGTTCTCTTGAGTCTCCTCCTCAATCTCTTGAATGTCAATTCTCACTTCATTTCTTGCACTTGGTTCTACAACATCATCAACCCTTGTAGGCATATCATCATTAGGCAACTCATCTTTCTCCACCATGGCTTGATTCTCTCTTGAGGCATGCACATCACCGCCTCGTCCACTCCATGTGGTCACTGCCATCACATGGTTGTTGTGCCCACCCTTAGGATTTACTACCGTGTTACTAGGTAGCGGACCCTTTGGGCGAGTATTTAAAGATTGTGAAATTTGTCCAAGTTGCACATCCAAGTTGCGGATGAAAGTGTTATGTGAAGCCAATTGCGCATCCGAGTCTTGAGTCTTCTTCATTATTTATTCAAACATAACCTCGATTCTCCCAAATTTATTGCCCGAATAACTCAACCCTTGAGAGTGATACGGTGGCGGGTTGTTTGGTTATTGAAACATCGAGGGCCTTTGAAAGCCTTGCCCCCGATTACCTTGACCACCATTGTTGTTCCACCCCTCTTGACCATTGTTGTTGTTCCAATTGTTGTTGTTGTTTCCACTCCAATTACCACTATTGTTACCTTGATTTCCCCAATTGTTGTTTTGGTTATTCCCATTCCAATTTCCACCTCCTTGTTGATTATTCCAATTTCCTTGAGATCGCCATTGTTGGTTGCCTTGGTTTCCTCTATTTCCTTGGTAGTTGTTGGCATATTGACAATCTTCACTTTACTCATCATAGCACTCAATAACCACTACCATCATCATAGTTGTCACAATTTCCTTGTTGTTGTTGCCCTCTTTTCTTTCTTTTCATCATATTTACTCCTTCCACAGCATTGGCTTGGCGTGGGTTTTGAACTTGTTGAAATTGCGCCTTTGCTAATTGGTTCATTATTGTTGTAAGTTCGATAATGGCTTGGCCATGGTCATGCAACTCTTTATGTAAATGTATACATTAGGATCACCTTGAGGAATGTTTGCCCAGTGTTTCCATGCCGAAGAAGTATTGGCCATTTCATCTAACACTTCTCACACTTCATCGTACGGGAGCTTCATAAAGTTTCCACCCGCCAACTGGTTCATACTGCATTGGTTTGTTCTGTTGATGCCTATATAGAACGTTTGTTGAATCATCACATCATTATATCATTATTTGGACACTCCTTGACCATAGTTCTAAACCTCTCCCATATTTCATGCAAAGGCTCCGTTGGTTCTTGTTTGAAGGCCAAAATCTCATCATGGAGCACCGCCATATGACTAGGAGAAAAGAACTTGACAATGAACTTGTCCGCCAATTCATCCTATGTGGCGATTGAATGATTCGGTAACCTCTTCAACCAATCGAGTGCTTTACCCCGAAGAGAGAACGGGAACAGCCTCGGTCTCAAAGCATCTTCGGACACATTGGTTTGTTTACTCCCCCAACAAGTATCTATGAACCCCTTCAAGTGCTTGTATGTATTTTGATCGGAGGCGCCCATAAAATTACTTCATTGTTCAAGAAGTGTCAACATAAAATTAGTGACTTCAAAATTCCCCGTCCGAATTCGGGGAGGAACTATGGCACTTGCATAACCTTGGTTCGGAAGGACCCTTGGATCTACTCATGGTGGAGGCAGAGGAGGGTCTAGAATTGCATCATTAGGATTTGCATTAGCATTTCTACCTCTCTGTGGTAATTTTGGTACCTAGAGTTCCTCTTGTTCAACATCATTCCTGTTTAAAGCCATGTGTACATGTTGGTTTGACACAAATAACGTTAGTAAAAAGATGGAAAGAGATGCAAAACACAAAACTAGCTACACAAATAGACAACTCATAAGCTCCCCGGCAATGGCGCCAAAAAGTGACTGGCGCGGACTCAACCCTTAGGAAGCGTGGGTGCTAATTACTTTTACCTAATAGCGGTATAGGGGTCAATATCCACAGGGAGCTAGATTTGGGAGTTGAGTATTTATAAAGTCTAGAAATGTGTTTTGACTTCTAATTTTGCTTCTATCATTTTTGGTTTGTTTTTATATTTATTAACAATATTTTTAATAACTACTAGATTGAACTAAATTATGCTAAGATAATGATTCTGGATTGTATGCAATATAGAGAAAAGCACTAGGGTCGTGGCATTTACCTAGGTGGTCAACTAACGGGTAGAGATTCCTAATGCACGAATGATGATTATGGGACTTATGCTATAATCGTTGCACGATTGCACTCACTCTCACATCTCTCGGTAGAGAGAGTGATTTTGCCCAATTGACTCTCTTGAGACCAATTGGGTAGGCCAATATGCCCAAGCAACTTATGGTTTAAGTTGGGTAATTACTCTCTCGAGGTTTAACCCATTAATTGGGACTACCATTCTCATGGGTCCACCCCAATTCCTTGTTGGGTCAATTTTGGAGTCATAGACACTCTTTCTCAAGAAGTGTCAAAACCCACTAAGCTAGACTTAGTGTTTGCGACAACCAAATCCTAATTAAACCACAAAATTGACCCAAATAGCAATTACCCAACATCATCCAATCACTAAACAATCACAGCCATTAATTACCCACACTAGGGTTGAGCTACAACCCTAGCTAATGGGTTTAGCTAGACATGAAAAAAGCAAAAAATGAAGAAATAATAGATAAACCCAACATATTAATTAACTATGTTGAAAAGCTACAAGAATCCACGATAAAAATAAAGGAAAATTGCCCAAAATAGGCTTAGAATCTATTCTCACGATTACAATAGCTCTGTGTATTCAAAACTTAACCTAAAATTGTTAAAATAATCTATTTATACTAGGATAAATTAACTAGACAAAAATGCCTCTGCAGGACTAGCGCGAACCGCGCAGAAATTTTGTGCGGCCGCGGAGGTCATTTGGTCTTCAATTCTGCTTCTGGAACTGGGAACATGGACCGCACAATTATGTCACACGACCGAATTGGCTAAGTGATACGGACCGCTCAGAAATGGTGTGCGGCCACATATCAGGGCATCATCAAAATCACCACTCTCTGAACTTTACCTACGCGGATTGCACTGCTTAGGTATGCAATCGCGTGGGCTCCTGCCTTGAATAGTGGGTCTCAGGACCTTCATTATAGTGGACCGCGTAGCTTGACATTAATTTTGCATGGTCTCTGAACTTTTCTGTGCAGCCGCGTGGCAAAGCAGTGCGGACTGCGCAGGGTGATCTTGAGCTGACTTAGTCTCTGAACTCTTCTGCGCGGCCGCACATCAAATCAGTGCGGTCAGTGTAAGTCATTTTGTTCCCTACTTCAAATGTCTTTTGACACTTGGTAGATTTCACTCCTTCTTGAGCTGATATTTGATATTTGTTATTTTGTCGCTCAAACCTGCAATCAAGTGCAATTTGTAAGCATTTTGGGACTAATATATGGCAACTGATGTACAAAGCTCGGGTAAGAATGTGTATAAAACATGTAGAAATCACAGTTATCAGTCGACTTTGATGGGACTTTTGCCCAGTAGTTCGTTTACAGTCTATACGAATTCTTCTGGCATACGCATCCTTTAAAGGATTCAGGCTGTTTCAAATGGATGTTAAAAGCACCTTTTGGAATGGATTTATCGAGATAGAAGTTTTTGTAAAACAGCCTCCAGGCTTTGAGGATTCAACATTTCCATACCATGTATACAAGCTTACCAAAGCACTGTATGGGTTGATACAAGCTCCACGTGCCTGGTATGATAGGCTGAGTACTTTTCTTATTGATCATGTCTTTACCAAAGGTAAAATAGACACTACTCTATTTATTAAACGATAATCAGAAGGTAATCTCATTATTCAAATTTATGTTGATGATGTTATATTTCGTATTGCTAACCCTCTTATGTGAAAGGAATTTTCAAATCTTATTCAAAGCGAGTGTGAAATGAGCATGATGGGTGAACTCACGTTCTTACTTGGGCTAAAAATCCATCAAACCGAAGAAGGAACTTTTATTTGTCACACCAAATATATAAAATAGTTGATTCAAAATTTTGATATAAGCAATGCAAAATCAATTGGCACTCCTATGGGCCCTGCTACAAATATAGACAAAGATGAATAGGGCACCCTAGTTGATGAAACCAAATACAGGGGAATGATTAGATCACTGCTATATCTGACTACAAGTCGACCAGATATTATGTTCGGCGTATGTAAATGTGCCAGGTTTCAGTCAACTCCCAAGGAGTCACATTTGACTGTTGTAAAGAGAATCATTTGATATCTCATTGGAACTATATCTCATGGATTGTGGTATCATCGCTCTAACTTTTTTAAATTAGAAGATTTTTCAGATGCTGATCTTGTAGGTAATAAAGAAGATAGAAATAGCACAAACGGCACTTGTCAATTACTAGGAAAGGCATTAATATCCGGGAAGAGTAAAAGAGAGCATCGGTCGCCATGTCCACTATTGAAACTGAACAGCTTGTGCAAATCCAACAATAATAAAAAAGGAGGAGATTGTTAGATCATGTTTAATGATGCAAATAATATACATGTGCAGTAAATCAAGTTCAAGAAGTAAAGAAGACTGCTGGAATGGTTCATGATGTACAAGGAAAGAAATCAATCAGCATGTGATCAGCAAATCTGAAATGGTCTCGTAAATCTAGGTGCAATCTAATCAACAAATCAATCAACAATAACAATGATTAGCTGAGCTGGAAAAAATCAAATAAGCCTTGGACAAAGGCACGAATCATTGGCAGAATCACGGAAGTCTAAAGGATACGAGGAGATATAGAAATAGACCACATTTGGAAGATCCAACAATCAAGGAGAAATCAAGTAAAGTAATCCTCTGCTGAAGGAAAGCAATTAAGAGAAGTAACGGCCCATTCCTTATTCTTGGAAAGAATCAATTCTTTCCAAGGATCAAATCTCTTGGGTTGTCAAGACTCTACCATCCATCAAAGTATTTATACACCCGTGTAAACCCTATCTTAGGCATACTTTGATCGAACCAAACCACTCTCTTTATTCTACTACAAACAAGCATTGTAGTTCACTAAGATATGTTGTGTAACAAGTTAGAGATAGAAAGAGAGCACACAACTGGTGAGGCACTGTATCAAAAAATGATTGCTAAAGAAACTGAGGGATATACACCACATCTGTACTTGGAAGAAACACATTTACTAAAGAGAACTCCCTTGCAACCAAAGGGAACTGGATTAGGATTTACATTGAATCCGAACCAGTATAAAAGTTTCGGTGTTTATAATTCATGCAATTATTTTCTGCATTTTACTTTCCATTACCATATCTCCTAAATTATCATATACATCCAACTACTCAAGTTATAAGTCAACTTATAACCAATTAATTTAAGTATTTACAATTCACCCTCCCTCTTGTACTTTCAGTTGGCACATTGAGGTTTTAAAGTTCATTAAATTTGAGTTGAAGTAAGTTTTGGTGTTACCGAGGTCCATTTGGGATTTCGAGCCTGGGAATAGCTTCGTTTGGTGGTTTAATATTTGTACGCAAAATTTGGTGTCATTTCGAGTAGTCTAAGTATGATTTGGCACGTTTGGAGCAAATTGGAAACTTGAAGTTCATAATTTGATTTAATTTGGTTTTGCCGTGTGATTCTTAGTTTTGTTGTTGATTCACATATTTCGAGATTTGAACATATCCGTATTATGTTTATGGACTTGTTGGTATATTTAGACGGGTTTCCGAGTGGCTCGGGTGTGCTTTCGACCGCCCGTAGTTAAGATAAAAACAACAGATTTTCTGTTCTAGTTTCCTTCTCGCGTTTGCGATAAAGGATTTTGGGAATGATGGCTTTTTACCTTCACGTTCCTAAATGCAGGGCCGCGTTCGCGGAGGTATGGACCCTTTGGCCTGCGCGTGTTGGGCCCCGCGTTGATGAGGAGTAGGCGGCCCAATGCACCCTGTTCGCATGGGTCCTCTCGCGTTCACGTAGAGCCTTTTTTTCCTGGGCTCCTCAGGTGGGCCTTCGCAGTCGCGAGCGCTTGGCCGCGATCGCGTATAAGGACCACTAGGTAGAAACATATTTTAAAATTGAGACTTGGGATATTTTGGCTCGTTTTTTCATCTCTTGGGCGATTTTGGTGCTTCTGGAGATGAGCTTTCACCTCGCACTTTGAGGTAAATAATTTTTATATAAGATGAGTTTAATACATAGATTATGGGTAGATTTTAATATGTAAAACTGTAAAAATTATGGGTTTAGTTGAAAAACTTAAATTTTGATAAAAATGGGATTTAACCACGAAAATGATTATAGAAATGGGTGAAAAAATATATTTTTGACTTCGTGAGGTTATGGGTAACGTTTATCTTCAAAAATTGTGGAATCCATGCACGTGGTCCAGGGTAAATTTTAGGAATCTTTCAATTTGGGTTGGATAATTACTCTCATAGTTAAATTATCAACTTTTGAACATGTATTGATTAATTTATACTCCCTCTGTTTCAATTTATGTGAACCCATTTGACTGGGCACGAAGTTTAAGAAAAGAGAGAAAGAGTTTTGATCATGTGGTGTAAAATAATGCACCTTTATTTTGTTTGGCTACAAATCATTGCATAAAGGTAAATTTTTTCCAAATAAGGAAAGGGGTCATTCTTTTTGGCACGGACTGAAAAGGAAATAGGTTCACATAAATTGAAACAGAGGGAGTATAATATTTGACTAGTTTCGTGGTTGTTTGGCACCGAGTTGAGGCTTTAGAACGAGTTTGGGGCTGAAAAGTAAGCTTTGAGACAAGTTGAATCTCTTGCCTAACCTTGTAACAGGGAATTTATCTTATAGGTGATTTAAATTACTATTTGCTTCTAATTATGGGGGCTACGTACGCACGAGGTGGCGAGAGTCCGTCCGTAGCTACTAGTTATGCTTATGTCTGAGTAGTTTAGGACCAAATCATGAAATACTTGTGATGTTTGCACCCTAGCTATTAATTAAAGTGCCTAAATTATATTGAAACTTGATAAAGAAATTGTAAGAGACCAAATTTCACTTACTTGAGCTTTGGCGGGTTACTTGACCGTTAATAGAAATTTGTGCTTCTTTGTGTAATAGCCTTGTAATAGCTTTTAAATCGAATGTTCATAAATTATCATCTCTTCTTGTGGAGCGGGCCGAACACCTCAGCAGTAGAATAGATACATCTATTGTTCATGGCACTCGACCCTCGACAGTGTACACATTATTTTGTATCGGGCATACGACCTCAATCATAAATCATGCGTAATAGTACTCGAAGCATGATTATACTTATATTATTTTATGGATTGGGAGGTTGTAATTATTAATGACGGAAATTGTCCTAGGATTTACTATTAGTGAAAGAGTTATTCATTCACAGCTTGTTATTGAGTTATCATTATTGTCTACATAACCCATGCTTATTTAGATTTTTTGTCTACTGTTGTTAGCCCATAGTAAGTATCAAAGTCGACTCCTCGTTACCACTTTTTCGAGGTTAGACTAGATATTTACTGGGTCCAAGTTGTTTATGTACTCATGCTATATTTCTGCACTAATCGTGCAGGATCTGAGGCAGGTGTATCTGGCCGTCGTACTGGCGTGCACCCCCGATGCCCCGATGCCTAGTGGTGAGCTGCTTCCTGATCCGTTCTGCACCACCTAGAGTCTCTCTTTTGCATCTATGTTCTGTCTACTTTACTTCAGCCAGTAGTTCGAGTTTTGTCCATTCGACTAGTAGCTTATGTACTTGTGACACCTGGTCTTGGAATTATGCTAGTAGACATTTCATGATTTTTGAGTATTTATTTCACCACACTTGCCTTATAACCGTTTACACTTTAATTTATTAAATTTCTCACCTCTTACTTATTAAATAATTAAAAATTAACCATTTCAATATTGTTAAAAAAATATATACATAACTAGTTCAATGTTGTTTTGCCTAACAGCAATATTGGATACTATCATAGCCTATAAGGAAAATTGGATCATGACAATAAGTATTATGCTCGTAAATATCTTTGTACGTAGGGAGGATACATAATTGGCTATCACAAATTCAGAGCATTCAATGTACGTAGCAAATGTTACCAGGCTGAAGCTAGAGTACAATAGTTCAAGATGCTCTTGGCTTTACATGAAAGCTGTGAAAGATTAAGTCTCCACGTGTGTGTGGCTTTTTTTTTTTTGTAAGCTTATTAGGTGGTCCATTTATGTTCAACATAAAAGGACTCGAGGGTGTGATCATGCCTTTGTCTACTAAATTTATGATTGTCTTTGTTAACCTATGGTCCTATACATTTACCATATCCACAATATGCCCTTAGTTCATGTACGTGTAAGTTTGTCCGGACATTAAAATTAGTTTTAAAAAAATACATCTCCTTTAAACTCGATTGTTCTTGCAACTTTCTTGTTCTTTTAGGTTTTATCATTTGGTATTTGAAGTTTTTAAGTCAGATTAAATTGGATTCATGTCTGCTAAACTTACTTTAGAGACATAAAACGATCATAATTAACTAAAGTAAATAAAATGCTTGTTAACTAAATTTGTTTCTTGCAAAGTTATATGAGTGGATAATAGTGCCGAGAGAGACGTGGATCGAATCGTTAACGATTCACTTGTTTTTAAATCGGCATACTATTCAAAATTAAATGTTGCTTGTTAATATTTAAACTCATATAATTCAATATATTGACCGATTTGACCTAGCCAACACATAACGATTATGCTCGAAATATATTTAATGTACACAATGACATAAAGTCAAGATTTCTATTAAGAAGATTCAAAATATAAAAAAGGTAATTAAATACACAAAATAGTCTGTGCAATTCTATATATATATATATATATATATATATATATATATATATATATATATATATATATATATATAAACTTTGCCGATTTATACCATATCATGCAATTTTTCAGTAAAGGCTTATCAATTAATTCCCTTTGGACAAGGATAGCTTCTCCCCTATACGTACGATTGCTCAAGATACTGAGGATAGCACTGTCAATATTATTTATTTATAGGTTAATGAAAAAGATAAATTTCTTTCTTTTATTCCCTTTTTTTTTTTTTGGTTGAAGGGATGATTATGTTATATTAGCTAAAATGTCAAAATAGTTACACCAGAGGGCAAGATAGTATCCCCAGCAGTAGCAAAGTTTTGTTCTATAATGTTACTATTACATTCCAAAATGGTTCTAGGAAAAACAATTGCTAGGATATTTGTTCAAAAAACTTTATTTACAAATATAGAAGGAACTGTAAGCATAAATATCCTTCTAAAAAATTCCTTTTTTTTCTCCTTCCTTTGCTAGTAGATCAGTTATCTTGTTCTGCTCTCTATAATTGTGCTTCACCTTTTTGAGATTAACAAATATAATATATTTTAATGTGAGAGTTTTTTTTAAAGCATAGGCTCATAACATGTAGCACGTATGCATATGTAGATGTTGGTCCAATCACCACCCACCACTTACGTAGTAGGAGCTTTTTTAGTTGTAATACTCCTTTCAGTTTAATTTATATTAATGGTGTGTGATTGTGCGAGTTTAAGAATAGAAGAAAAAAAATGTAAAACGTGTGGTAGAGAATAAAATATAGAAATTTAAAAATTTTGTGACTACACATCATCACATTAAGGGCAAAGAAAATTAAAATTTAATTATTACTAAATATAAAGAAGAATATTTTTTCGAAAGTGTCACATAAATTAAGACTTAAGAGTAAGACGGAAGAGGAGCATCATTTATTATTTATTTTAATTAAACAACTCAAAATCTTGCAACACAAATAATCTTTTTTTAATTCCCTTTCCTAGCTTATTTACCTAAGTTCTAACTGTTAGATCCTTCTAATGAATTGTGGCCCAAGTTTTATGTTCATAACCTTATATTTAATAGCGGTAAGTTTCGTCGTTTATTTGTGTATATAGGTCACTTTCCTGTATAAACTTTAATCAATAAAACTACCATAAAGTCGGAAAGAATGGTGAAAAAGATTTGTGCCTGTAGGATATGATCCACGTGAATGGTTAGCGGGGATTTTTATATTTCTACACTATATATAAAATTTTATTATTCTTCCTAATTATGTTTTAACTTAATTATTGTATAGGGTAAAATATGTCCATATTTAATGATCGCATGAGAAAGTGACACGTGAAATCGAAGACAGAAGACAGTCGGGTCCGACGACAACGATTTGTTATCGAAGAGAATGATATTCATAAAAGCAAAATAAATGCCTACCACCCGATAGTATTTAGTGGGAAATATTCTATAGCATTAACTATATGGTCCGTTATAGAGAATATAACATCCACTACCTCTTTTACACATTCTTCAATAGCCCTCATAATTGTCGTTAAAGATGGGCTAATCCTAGGACCTTGTTTCCTAGATACAACTATAAATACTGAGCTCTATAATCATTATACATGACATGAGTTTTCTGACAAACGTATACTATACTCTGTTCAAAGCTCAATACAATTTTACTTTCTTGCTTATTTATATTGTTAGTACTCTCTCCGGGAGATCTGCTCCAAAAAACAAGATTTTTGCTGTTTTATCTCAACTTCAAGGCTAAGTCTTATATTTTTATCTAATTTATTTATCATTTTGGGATAAAATCAAGTCACTTGCCCATAAATCATGTATAAGTTCAACTATTTTGTTTTACAAGTAAACAGTTTCGCGCCCAACGTGAGGCTTAGACAATTGTGTAATTGAGTTGATCTTTGCATCTATTACTAACTCGTTTGATTATTTGTTCTTAGCGAAAATCATAAAAAATGGCAGATAACGGTGTCAACATCACACACAATGTTGAGGCCCAAGTAAATCAGCCTCGGTACGAGGATTCATTTAGTGATACCCACAACATGGGGGACGAGGCCACGCCGGTCCATGTCGGACAATATCTGTGACATGTTCGAGAGGCAACTCCGGATGATTATGATGACGAGCACGTCGTTGAAACAGTAAGGATCTTGAGAGAGCAATAAGAGGCCATTATAGGCAATTTCAAACGACATGATTAGGTCATGACGGATTTGACCGTATCAGATGAATGGGCAACTGAATCAGACACTAAAGGTTTGAAACCGAGAAGTTCCGGTACTTCACGGAAATTGAAAGAAAGTCTGCTCGAGTTCCATTCAACAACATGGGAAGATTTTTACAACTGCTACGAATCAAAGATAAGAATTGAAGATGATCATCTCGGTTTCCCGACATCAACCAAGGGTCGGGAATGGGATAAGAATAAAAAGAAGTCGAAAGATTATTTCAACGCAGATCAACGGTCTTCAAGCGATCGGTTTTTGCCTTATGAATGGGCTAAAGGACGGGGCAGAGGTTTCCAGTCGAAATATAGGATTGCCATTGATCAGAGAGCTGATCACGGATGGAATAACAAGTCATTATAGGACAAGGAGACATCGGGTTCCCGAGATTCTTCCTATCCCAGGCTTTTCGATACAACTTCAACGTCATCGTAGCGGAGTTGGTGTCGGCTATGAGTAACATTAAAGATGCAATATTCCCGAAGCCATTGAGATCTAATCCCAGCCAAAGAGATCCTAATTTGTGGTGTGAATATCATGGGACCAATGGTCATCGAACTGGGGACTGGCGGCATATGCGAGAAGAGGTGACGACATTACTGAAAAATGGCCAGCTCACAGAATTCTTGAGCGATTGGTCCAAAAACAATTATGGTCCAATCGAGATAACGTGAGAATATTCAAAATTAGGAGAAGATCCTCCGCATTTGACGATCAACATGATTCTCGGGAGGAACGAGATTAATGGTGTGACATTTTCAACGAAAAAAGAGATGAAGGTATCAGTGACCCACAATGATGCCTTGGTAATCTATTTAAATGTCTTAGATTTTCACATTAAACGTGTTTTGTTGGACCCTACAAGTTTGGCCAATATTATCTAATGGAAAGTGCTGGAACAAGCCAAACTCACCAGAAGTATCATTCCGGCAACAAAACTCCTTGCCAGATTCAATCTGGTAAGTGTTACAACCCGAGGAGAGATCATGCTACCCATGAATACCGAGGGGTGATAAAGACGAACCTTTTCGAGGTAGTGGATGGCGATATGGGTTATAATATTATCTTGGGGAGACCATGGTTTTACGAGATGTAGGTCGTACCATCAACATATCATCAATTGTGCAGTTCCCAACTCCCGAGGGAATTTAACAAATAAGAGGAGACCAATTGACGGCAAGGGAGATGAATGAAATCTAGGTTTCTAGTAGCAAATGGAAGGAGCATGCAGCATAACAATTACAGGAATAGATGCCTGCTCCTGAGCCGAGCGAA
>JASVEL010007571.1:0-101890 GCA_032618575.1 Nicotiana noctiflora
TGCATATCCACCAATACATGTACTGGTTACTTCTATCTGCCCATGCTTGAGCAAATGGAAAGAAACCTTTTTTATAACACTACTGGTTTGAACCCTAGTCTTCCATTAAAATGATACTCTCTATTGTTTCACTAATGCAGATATGACCATCTTGTTGCAAATTCAACTTATTAAAATTTTACAGGAGAGACTCTTCTTCTGCATCTTCAGGTTGGGTTTCCTCTATTTTTTATTTCCAATTACGGATCACCCACCCAATCTACTTGCTCTCTCAGTTATCTGATCTTGCTTGTGGATATCTCTCTTGACTTAGGATAGTTATAAATGTTTTCTTCCATGCAAAGCACTCGTTTATCTTTTTACCTTTATTTTTAAACACTTAACATACTAACATTTTTTTATCAAGAAATACTAACATATTGAAAACAACACACAATTGAGGCACCCAATCAATGAAGTGGGAGCAAACCTTGCAGTGAAATAGGCTACATCAAGTCTGTATCAATTCAAGTCAAGGGGATTCAACCCTTGTATTTATCATGCATTTATTATTTTTGGATAAAAATACATGTATAACATGTATAATTTTTTTAGCAAGAGGGGTATCATTTGAACCCCGTCTTCAAGGTAGTCTTCAAGGTAGCTACGCCGCGTTTCTCATTTGCCTAAGCCTTGGTGGTTAGAGTTACAGGTACCCAGTAGAATAGTCGAGACGAACTCAAGCAGCAAAGATACCACCACTATTAAAAAAAATACACGCAATAGAGACTCAAACTAGAGGATATCAACTATAACAACACTAGGATCCCACTACTTACCTTATGCTCCTTCCCGTCATAACCAACCAAAAATCACAAAATAACTTTGAAAAAGATTTCCTTATGCAATACATTTTCTAACTTAACAAAAACACATACGACCATATGTAGATTACAATGTGAGACATACCAATACTTGTTCTAGGCACAAAGGGACGAGGCCTCCTCGGTCAAACCAAATCTTTACCTTCCATTCAGAACACAAAAAATGGTCAATTTGTCATGTAATGGAGCATTATCAGAGTCACACACACAGAAATGATGAAATGAGAGGAGAAGTAAAAATAGAGAAACCTGAGAAGGACGAATAATGAAGATGTGAAGATGTCGAGCAACTTTGAGAATCAAATCCCTCCAGAAAATATAAAGAGGCTCCCAATCACTCCTCTGACCGCTGAATGCCTTGTACCTCGCAATCAACTTCACTTCATCGTCCCAATCAGGAACTTCTTTCCTCAAATATTCAATCAGCCTCAACTCCTCTTCTCCTTTAACACTCTCCATTTGCTGGTTTTTGCCCATTAACTGTAAACCCTCTTAAAACGACAGACCTCTAAATCCCTCTAATGAAAACTGGGAACAGAAATGCGTCAAATTTGTTTCATATAACTCTATTTGAAATTGCTAAATTTTCGAAATTTTTTGTTTATCAGATCAAACTAGTGTATAGCGCGGATAAACCTATACAAAACTCAAGTATACTAATCAAATAAATTATTTATTTTTATTTATTCTTTACTTATTAAATTATTACTACAGAGTATTTATTAATGTTTTTTTATTAGCTTGTCAACTCACATAATATTTTGATAATACTTTTCTTTTAATGTAACATTACTTTTCTTTTAATATAACATGAATATACATTTTCACTATGGGAATGTTTTTATTTTTTAAAACTTGTGTTATAATGATCAACTTGTATGGGGCTGAGTGTTGGCGAGTTAACTCACATATCCAAAAGATGAAAGTAGCTGAAATGATTATGAACCCATTTGGCTTAACTGATTTAGAGTAGTTGATAAGCATATGTGTTGAAAAGCACTTTTAACTACTGAAACTGATTTAAAAAATAAGTAGTTATATGTTTGGATAAAAGTGCTGAAATGAATAATAAGCACCTAAAAAAATTAGTATATAAAGAGTTTTGTTTAAAAATAAGTATTTTAGGGATAAAATAGTAGTATATATTTTGGTCAAACTTAAAGTGCTTATAAGCTGAAATTTGATAAGTTGGGGGAGACCAACTTATGGCTTTTGGCTTATTTTTGGCTTATAAGCACTTTTAATTTTACCAAACACGTAGATAAGCCAAAAAGTGCTTATAAGCCAGTTGACCGGCTTATAAGCTTAGCCAAACACCCTCTATGTTGAGGTGGATGTGCGAGCACACCAAAATGTATAAGATTATGAATGAAGTTATTCGGGAAAATGTGGGTGTCGCCCCCATGGATGACAAGTTAAGGGAAGCGAGGCTCGGATGGTTTTGGCACGTCCAGAGGAGAAGCCCAAATGCGCCGGTGATGAGGTGTGAGCAGCTGGCTCTAGTGGGCATGAGGAGAGGTAGAGGGCTGCCTAAGAAGTATTGGAGATATGTGATTACACAGGACATGGTGAGACTTCAGATTATCGAGGACATAGCCCTAGACAGTAAGTTGTGGAGATCCATCGTTAAGGTCGTTGGTTATGAGGTAGTTGAGAATATCTCTATAGTATCGCTAGTGAGGTTATTCTGTTAGGACTTGATCTTTGACTGTTAGTATTTTATATTGTTCACACTACTTTTTCGTTCCTCTTTGATGTAATTTATCTATTGGTTATTATTTTGGTTTTCACTTATTTTTTGGTTCTGGTGATACTTTTCTTCGTTCTATGGTTTCTATTGAAGGTACTGATACATTGCCTCTTTTCGTCTTCTTTTGTCTTATTGAGCTGAGGTCTTTCGGAAACAGCCTTTCTATCCCCACGGGTTAGGGGTAAAGTTTGCTTACATAATACCCTCCCAGATCCCACTAATGCGATTTCAGTGGGTTGTTGTTGTTGTTATAATGATCAAAATTCTTCATAATTAATTTGAGTGATACTTAATTATATTTTAATTTTTAATTAATTAAAAGTACAAATATCTTAAAATTATCTTTATCCCCTCTTTTCGTACATTCTTTTCGATTCTAATATTTGATTAGTTTTCTCATTTTATATTTTATTAAAAATTTAAATAATATAATATATTTTGTACTATATTATAATTTTGAATTCATCAAAAGTATAAAGATATATGCTTTTTATAATTTTTATAAAACATCTGTCAATACTAATGTTCTTAATAATTCTTTCTTTTTTTAGTTGTTCGTTATAATTATTTATTTATTAAATTTCAATTATATGTTTATGTACAATTTTGTTATCATAATTGTAATTATAAGTCTTATATATTTACTTATATTATGTCATGTATTTAGTAGCTCTGTTTTAAAAAGCAAAATAGAAGGTGACTCGTAGTCCCTTTTCGAGTATTATCTTCGCTATGGATGATATTGGAACTCGAAGCACTTGTATAGCTTATGTGTGGAGTTTAGTCGCGTGAGACTTAGGTCTCGGCCATGAAGGCTTATGTCCCATACACATCGAAAATTGGACTCGCGTAATAAAACTTTATGCAATTTTACTCAAATTATAAATCTTCAAATTTTCAAATTGGTTGGTTCGGGTTTATATGAACACTACTTATAATATACTCAGGGTCAAAATTGAAGTTTGTGGTGGAATCCTTGAGAATGGAGAAGAAGGAGATAGTGAGAAAGGCAGAGGAGTTGGTAGAGAAAAGAATGAAAGGAAACGATGCTTCACATGATGCAGCCCATGCCTTCCGAGTTAGAGACCTTGCCCTTTCACTTGCTCGCGAAGAAGCCCTTTCTTCTTCTCCTCATTCCATGCTTATCGTAAGTTACAGACCTTAGTACTGTTAATTATCAACATATTCTTTGGAATCATGATAGAGTGTTCAAACTATTACTACTGTGAATAATTTGTCCTTTGGCAAAATTGGGGCTTTCTTCTATCTTTTCTACCAAGGACTCAATGATATGGATATGTAAAATAAGTTGCCAATAGTTTGTTACTAAGATTTAATTACGAGTTATTAAATGGTAAAAATTCCTAATTGGAAGTTTGTTATTTTTCTTTTAGGCATTTACACAAGTTAAAACTGTTCTTGCTATTATTTCAGGTGGAACTGGCTGCTCTTCTACATGACATAGGTGATAACACTTTCACTCTTTTTTGGAGACATTAGAGCTTTAGTTTAGAGCGACTGTGTTAACATATTGTTAGAATGCTTTTGCACTTTATTTACATAGTGCTGTGGCTATTTTTTTTTTATTATCATCAATCAACACTGTAATATATGAGGGAATAACCTATTGGACTATGAGAATGCTACTTTTGCTGCTTGGGGTGGGGGAGACTAGGGGAGGGGATGGGATCTATTGATGACTATCATTTTACAATACGATTGAAAGAAAATATTATAAGCAATTGTGATGAGTGAGCTGGCATCTCTCTGCTTATAATCAAGTTTTCTCATTATTCCGTTATATATTATGTAACTAATCAGATTCTGATTGGCTTAATGAATGCAGGTGACTACAAATACATAAGGTTAGTTCCTATCAGATTTCAAGATATGAAGGATTTTTCTTTGGTCTACATTCTCATGGACGTCAAAATGACGCCCATGCGCCTTCTTGAAGTGTCTTGGAAGGGTGATGTAAGACAAAGAACCGACTTCCATGTGATTACTTTCTGCCAACCGAATGTCCGCTTAGTGCACTAGACTAGATTTAGTGCAGTACTATGAGGCCAATGTCTAAGATCATAGAGTGCATACGAGCATTGGATGAAAGCTTTCTTGTATTAATGAGAACAACGATTACAAGAAAGTCAACTTGGTGCTGCAGGAGGGGGGACCGATACAGAGATTTGAATGCTTGCTGAAAATTTCGGCTACTAGACACAATAAGCTGGAAAGACATTAGCATTGGTTTTATCATCTTTGGCATGCTCTTCCCGTCATTTAATTGATAGCTCTATATGGTCATGTTTTTTTTTCCGTGCAGAGTAATCTTCTTAAAAGTTTTTGGGGTCCATCCTTGTATATTACTTAATTACTGGTTTTTCTTGTCTTCTCCCAAGTGTTCACTCATAACTGACTTCCCATTTTATTCATCTCTGATGCTTTCTCTTGGCTTCTAGAGATCCATCTGAGGCAAGGATTGTTGAAGAATTTCTTCAGGGTCAAGGCATAGAGGAAGGAATGAAGATAAAGATATTGAATATAATAAAGGGGATGGGTAAGTTTGTGGATACAGTTGACTGTCTACTGTAGTTATGTTATCTTTTTGGATGTTGATGTGATTTTTCTTGTTCTCTTCCGTCCTTAAATTATTTGTGTTGACACACTCTTGTAACATAAAGTAAAAACTATCTGATAAAGTAGAAAATATAAGTTCTGACTTCATACTGAATAATTTTATAATGTGTGTCACTTTGAAATTGAATTAGCCAAAAGTCAGGCAAACAGTATGACTCTCTTTCTGTTAAATCATACCTTTGAATATTCTATTGCTTCAACCTTTGAAATTTTCTTATTCGTCTATGCATGTCTGGCACAAACCTTAAACATATCATGCTGATATGATCAGGCTATGCATGTCTAATTACCAACATGATCTGCTATTCATGTCTAATTGCCACATGATCTCCTATTCATGTCTAATTACTGGAATACAAATTAGCGACCGTAATGTTATTGTATTGCCATACCAAAAGATTTTCCAAGTGGTTATGTGTTCATGACGATGTTTTCGTTACTGTCTTTTCGTATGTGTGGTTAATGTAGTATTATACCCTGTTTGGCCAAGGTTAAAAAATCAGCTTATTTTGAGAAGTGCATTTTTTTTTTTCAAAAAGTACTTTTGGTGAGAAACAGTTTGTGTTTGGCTAATTAATTTGAAGAGCACTTTTGAGCAGCAATTAGTATTTGGGAAAACTATTAAAAAGTGCTTTTAAGTGTATTTTTCTCAAAAGTGCTTTTGGGGATAAACGGCTTTTTTCCGCTTCTCCAAAACTGCTTCTGCTTCTACTCAAAAACATTTTTTTCTTCTTCCAAAAGCTTGGCCAAACACTTCAACTTTGAAAAAAAAAAAACTTTTTTTAATAGACTTATTTTATGTAAAACTTTGTCTGTATTTTCACACAACCTTTCTGCGTTCCCATGGAGTGATTGGTGATTGTGTTTCGCTTTCATTTTCTGCACTATAATCTGTCATCTTCGTTGGGCTTCATTTTCTCTGGAAGATTAATGCGCAAGATGATTGTTATCTTCTGATGATTTGAAAATATTGGTAAAATGAACTGTTGCCTTTGATATAGGTTTCAAGGAAGAAGTTGGAGGGCTTACAAATAGGAATTATTCAATAGAGTTTGGGGTGGTGCAAGATGCAGATCGACTTGATGCAATTGGTGCAATAGGTAATTGATTCAATTTAATTACCTCTTGGTGGCCTGTTTATGTTATGTGTCCTCTCATTCTTTGTGGCAGGCAGATGCTGCTTTAGTTTTGAATTTATGCTACTTGAATTTTTGCTGATTACATACTGCTTGGTTGTGTTCCTACCTTAAAAAGATGTTGGTTTTTCATAATTTGGATATCATACAATAATCATGGTTTTAGGAATTGCCCGTTGCTTTACTTTTGGTGGAAGCAGGCATAGAGTTCTCCATGACCCAAAAATACAACCTCGATCGGATCTGTCTAAGGAAGATTACATGAACAAAGTAGAGCAGACAACTGTGAATCATTTTCATGAGAAGCTTCTCAAATTGAAGGACTTGATGAAGACAAAGGTCAGCTAATCCTGCGCTTCTGTATATTTTTCTATAATCTTTCAGAACCTAATAAATGGGGCAAGAAGAATTTTCATATGAGTTTTTCTTTTAATTTATTATCTGAGCCGAGAGAAATCATCTTTTTGTTACAGGCCGGGAAGAAAAGGGCTGAGAAAAGGCACAACTTTATGGAGGATTTTCTGAAGGAATTCTATGAAGAGTGGGATGGAAGGGCTTAAATGAGGTAGCAGTTTTCTAGTTGATGTTTCCATGTTCCTAAATCCGCCCCGTTTTATGTAATGGTGTTTAATTGTGCGCAGGCGCGTAGAGTTTAAGAAAGAAAGAAAGGAAGACTATGGTCTAAAAAAATCCATAGAAATTTGCGTGCCTATATATTAACTCATTAAGGGGTCGTTTGGTAGGGTGTATAAGAATACGAAATAAAGTCTATTAGTAATGCATGTGTTAGTAATGAAAACATTAATTATGCAGATAGTATTTCTTATTTACTGGTTGGTGTGGTGTATTAAAATTATAATGCATTGCATAATTTTAAAGAAAAATTGTTGTTTACAAAAATGCCCTTCATATTCTCTAGCTTTAAGAGACTTTAAGGTTAATTGTCTTTAACCATACTAATGCATGAGATTGATATCCTTGATATTACTAATGTCATGGTTTTCTATGCATTACTTATACATAGGATAATACCAAGTATGAGTATTAGTTATACAGAATGTACTAAACAAGGTATTAGTAATGCATAGAGCTAATGCTTGCATTATTTTTTTTAATACCTCCTACCAAACGACCCCAAGGGTAAGATGAGAAGTTTAAAGTTAAAGTATTTCTTAATGTAGAAATTGTATCTTTCTTTTTGCAACAAACTAAAAAGGAAATTGTGGACCCAAAATAGGACTGTGGGAGTAGTTCTTTGTCTTGGTTGCGCATAACCAAATGAAAGAAGTTCTTTATTTTGTTAAACTAATTGATGGAGAACTTCTGCATCCTATAATAGAATCTCATTTACATAAAAGTAGAATAGTTCTTGTTGAAGCAGCAACTGATTATTATGAACAGAAATGTTACAAATTCTTACATACCAAGTGGTCAAAGAGCTGAAGCACTTGTTAGATAAAAGTAGTGTATATTACTCCAGTTTCCTGATTAAGCTTTCATCTCATCCATTTATTTATTTTTTTAATAAAGAAACTGCCCTTAGGAATCAGCTTCTAGGGCTTCTGAAATTGACCAAGATTGAATATGTTCGCTTTTCCTCTGAGATTTTCCATTTGTTTCAAATATTACACTCATTATTCATTTTCTGTTTTGAGTATGAAGTGTTGGGCCTCTCAGGCTCGTTATATAAATTGGGAAAGCATGACAAAGTAGTGTTTGATGCCTATTTTGAGACTAGCTTTTATTGCCTCTTCCAAGTTTATTGATCAATTTTTTGAATCTTTCTCAATATACTATCAACCTTTGTGGCACTTATCATGAACACGTGTTTGAGATATTGGTTTACATTTTGGTGGAGGTCGTAATAAGTCTGGTTATTTAACCTTTAATTTAAACCCAACAGTTTTCATAATTTGAGTATAACCTGTAAGTAAACTGCTGCCAATGATATCTATTGATGATCAAATCGGGGCGCAGCTGTCAATGGAAGGATCAGGGTTAGTACACCTTAGGTTGTTGGGACAGATTTTTTCGAATAGGAGTTCACCTGAACCTTGGTCTTCTGTCACACCTCGGAATGATTATCTCGAGCAACCAAAGAAAACCTCATTGTATGGATCACAACTGCTAACATAAAATGCAGGGAAGAATAAAATATTCAAATGCCAATGAAACCCGACTTAAATCTTCAATACTAAAGTCAGTAATGGTTTTAGAGAATAAAACTGTGTCAAAGAAATTAATTAAAATGTGAAATGAGAACCACAATGAATCTCTTACATTAACCTTATTTGTGTGATCGTATTGAGTTTTGCCACTTCTCCTGTTCATCTTCCTCCTCTCATGTCCTATTGCGCCACTTTATGGATGCTGGCATATTTTTATATCTCTGGTGGGGTGATAATGCAGTTTGCAGTTGGCCATAGCTGGATTGTGATGTTGATTCTTGTAAAGATCACATTGCTTTGTATCTATCTCCTCGGTCAATGGTGAGGTAGCCATGTAGGACTAGTAATAATGTAGAGGACGGATTTGGTCTGCCACTTGATGGTCACGCAGAGGTTATAGACGATGGCTTGTGTTGTCTTGGCAGACTATTTGTTCTTCCTTCTGCAAGTGTTGTGGATGTTTCTGAAGCACGTATTCACGTCACATCCTCTTGACATGCTAGTCAGCTAGTGTGTTGATATGCTTTTCTTCTTCAACTTTCCTCAGGACTCAAGCTTATCATCGTGCTGCCATCTTGTTTGGGAAGTCTTTTGCTTCGATTCTGGATCTGGTGCGTCAAAACTTATATACCGAGAATTCCTTTCCTTATTTTGTCCTGTGGTATGTTTGTGCCTTGTCTTGTGACGATCTTCGAAGTATTTTGGATTTGACCTTATCTTGCCGGACATCTTCCTCTCTACAACAACAACAACAACGACCCAGTATAATCTTACAAGTGGGGTTTGGGGAGGATAATATGTACACAGACCTTATCCTACCCCGAGGGGCAAAGAGGCTGTTTCCAGAATACCCTTGGCTCAAGAAAACAACAAGAACTGGACATCTTCCTCCCTAAGTTGTGAAATTAGAGCCTTGTACTAACAAATGCTGCCAACTCCCATGGGCTTAAACTTATTTGAGATTATAAGAGATAATCTAATGAACTTGTCCGTCGTTGTCTTAATTCCGTTATTCAGTTGCTAAAAATGTTTATTTAAGATAAAAACATGCACTAATCCCTCCATGGTGTTGTTTGTCATATCTCAAATGATGCTTCTTATTTTATGAAAAAGTTGCTATATGTGCGTCTTTTCTGATATTTGCTAACCATTCCCCTTTTTATTGAGATCACAGCTTAGCCTTATGGAATTGCTTCCATGTCTTTTACTTCCTTCTCTCTGCTCCTATTCTATACTAGGATTCTTTTTATGAGCTTCTTGATCCTCAGTTGATCGCCGCCCTAACCAGGTAGTAATTTCATCTTCTCCTTCCGTTTGAATTAGGTACTCTTCTTTATGAAAGTTGGGCATGTCACGACCCGAAACCCTCCGTAGGCCGTGATGATGCCTACCTTACTTGCTATGTAAGCAAAAACACATAAATACCAACTGAATAGAAAGCTAGGCAATCTAACAGATACAAGATATAAATAGAAACAAAAGTCAATACCTAATATTCATTAATAACCGTGAAAATCCACCTAGAATTGGCGTCACGAGTCAATGAGCTTCTAAGAATAAATACAAATCTAAATAATAAATACAAGTACTATCCGAAAGGAAAGGACAGTAGAATAAAAAGATAGAAGGAGACTCCTCAAGTTGCGAATCATCCACTGAGCAGCTTGCAACAAGTCTCCACCACCAGGCCACCTCGCTGGACCTGCTAACAGCAACCTCAGAACATATACACAAGTATGCGGAAGTGTAGTATGAATATAATTGACTCAATGTACTCAGTAAGTATTAAGTTTAACTTCGAAGAAGTAGTAGCGAGAGGTCGACAATAATACTCACTATCAATATAAATTAGTAGTTTATCCATAAGTAGGGAAAATATGAAAGCATGATATCATCGGGCATGAGCAAAAGATAAGAACACAATAAGTAGGAAATTTAGACATGTTTCAGGGAAAAGAGATCGAATACGAATCAAATGCATCAATTCTTGCGTATAAAACTATAAATGTGATATGAATCAACTAGCATTTTATAGAATGCTTCTATTTGAATCTAGGATATCCATACAGACTCAGTCTAGGTATCTTGTCGTAATTCCAGGGGCGGCTCAATAATATTGGGGGCCTAAAGCTAAATTTCCATAAGAGGTCTTTAATTATTTTATAATTTTCTAGCTTTTGCTGATGCAAAATTATGAATATTTATTTTATAATCAATTTCTTCTTATAGTTATTTCTCAATTGATAATATAGTTAATCCATTTAATCTCTTGTGTCATGGTTGATCTTAAGTAAGATTTTATCAATTTTAATTTAGAAACTTCTATCAAATTTCTGGTTTGTGATCGAGGATGACCCGAGACAACTGTTACCATTATTCTATATGCAATATAAGCATTTGAAAAAGAATCAAGCATTTTTATTAGATTGAGTATATCAATTAGAGTACTATCATTTCTTCTTTTTGGGATTGTATCAAAGATCCAACTTTTTTTCCTTAAGTTTTGAATAACTGAATTCATTCTTTATATTTGGCATATTTAAATTTTAATAAATAGAAAAGGGTAATATATGTGCATGTATTGAAAATATCAAGAAAAACAAACGTAGATGAAAACTAGTACTTTTTTCGTTTCAATTATTGTGAACATGTTTGACTGGGTACGAAGTTTAAGAAAACCTGAAGACTTTAAAGTTGTACTCCTAAACAAGTTAAGAAGAGACCCAGAGTATTTGTGTGCTTATAAAAACTTCTCATTAAGGATAGAGTTGTAAATTTATACTGAATTGTTTTCAAATTTAGAAAGGGTTCATTCTTTTGGAACGGACCAAAAAAGAAATAGGTTCACATAAATTGAAATGGAGGGAGTACTAAAAAGTTGAAATAGAAGATTTTTATTCATTATTTGATATGAAAATAAATATTTGTTGCTTTGAATATACTTCTACTAGGCTTTAGCTTGATTGACGAAAAATACAGAATAATATGATCTCTTGGAGGCACAAAAAATATAATATAATAGTAGTAATGTTTGGTGAGAATTGAGAAAGATCAAAAAATAAAATTGAATATTGCAAACTAAGAAAGTAAATTTACATAATATTTAATGAGAAAAAGGCTAAAGAAAAAAAAATCATTTGATTCCTTCCTTAAACTTCGCATTTTGTACATTAGGAGCTAATTTTTAAGAAAGAAAAATATCTTCATTTTTTTTACCCAAATATTTAATAAGAGTAAAAATACTTAATTTTTTGAAGAAAAAAAAATTATAGGATAAAAAATAGGGCCCTTAAAATTGGGGCCCTAAAGCTTGGCTTTAGAGGCTTTACCCAAAAGTCGGCCCTGCATAACTAGATACATTATTGATGTACCCAACTCTACCTATGGCTCTCATGCATGTATAACATCAAGTAGCCTATGTAGATAATATGCATGAATATGGTATGTAAATATGCATGATCTCACTCTCAATGCCTCATAGATCAAATGCACATGCCTAACACTAGCTAAGTACCTTTATTTGCAGAATTCATGACTGTTTATGACCTTGACCATATAGCCGCTGTGATTTTTTTCTTTTTTCTTTTTTTTTTTGTAGCGAGGGCTTCTCCACTCCAGTTTATTGACAATATTAAATCGTGGGTGGAAAGATTAACACCTTATACAGAGGAATGTCGTACCTGGGCCGCATTTCATCAACAGTACGGCTTGTCAGGTAATTCTCCGGCCTTGGTTTGGAAGCTGCCTTAGGTTTTGTTGCCTGACTTACTCGTGTTGGCAGGTCGGAGCGCCCCTAAGAAGAAGAAGGCCTTTGTTACCTCGCCTAGGGTGGAGACCGACTCTGATGGAGAAGACATACCCTGAGGCTCGTTCAGTAATGGCGCTCCCGAGGTTCCTCAGCAGGAGGTTGTGCCTGTGACGGTGTTCGCAAGTGAAGGGACTCCTTTAGTGCCGTCCCCGTGGCCTATGGAAGAGACTTCTGAGGGTGAGGAGCTGCCAGAGAGAAAGAGACAGCGATTGATAACGGGCAAGGGGATAACGACTGAAGACGAGAGGGTAAGTGAACCCCGTCAAGTGTTGAGGCCAGTTGTTGTGGCCGATGCTATCCGTTCTAGGAGGTCGGCTCCTTAAAGGAGATCTGTTACCGACGCCAGCCCATTCTATGTTCCGGAGAGCGGTTCATCAGCCGCTGTTGGACAAGTGGGCGGTAGTGCCTAGAGGGCGGACACTAAGGCCGCCCGTGGAGATATATATGTGTTAACGAGGGGTCCAACCCATATGGAGATGACGACGGGTAGGTCCAACCACCAAATTATGATACAAGGAGGGTATAACCTGTTACAACACAACGAGCAGGCTGCAACGGATATGACCCTGTTATGTGCGGCTGCTGAGCGTGAAATGCTGAAGGGTGTTAGTGATAGGGATCTATCCCGGAGGGTCGCTGGCGCGGCCTTACAGGTAGGGGTGTACATGAGGCGGTTTGGTTTGATTTTTTATTAAACCAAAATCAAACCAATTATGTCAGTTTACTAAATTCATAATCAAATCAAACCAACATAAATTCATTTTTTTCAGTTTCGGTTTTAGTCGGGTTTTTCAGTTTTCTCGGTTTTTCGATTTTTTCGGTTTTCCTGTTTAGTTATATTATTCTTGAAAAAGAGATCAAATAATCACCAATTATCCACATGATTACTATTTTTCTTAATAATATATGAGGAATACCAATTATTCGTATAAATCATAATTCCAAGACCTTCCAACATAGAAAATGACAACAAACATGTGACAAAGCAAATCGGTGTAAACTTGATAAACCTCAACACTAAAATAATCACCAAGTAAAATGACAAGCAGGAAGCTCATGTGATGTGTGGGAAGGATTTCCAATATTTGGGGTTCTTTGATTTTGAAATTGTAACATAGGGAAGATATGGAATAATCTATTTTATTATTTTTTGTCTTGTTTGGTTTTAGTTTGGGCTTGATTTTTAGGTTATGTAGATAGAATCTAGTTAGTGGATCGTGAATTTACAAGCCCCCAAATGAATAATATCTCAAGATATTGAAAACTATAAAATAGTTTAGAAAATACTAACAAATTAGATTTTAATGATTATTTTTTATGTATAAATTTTTTAAAATTTATTTATATATAACGTCGGTTTGGTTTAGATTCGGTTTGACTTCTTTTTGTTAATGCCAAACCAAACCAACAGTGATCGGTTTTTTATTTTTCAACACCAAACCAACCAAACCAAACCACAAGTCGGGTTTTTTCTTCAGTTTGACTTGGTTCGATGGTTTGATTTGGCTTGATGATTGGCTTGTACACCCCTACTTACAGGTAGCTTTCAGTTTTCTTTGTGTGCCGTAAGGCTAACTTTGATGTGTACTGACTTGCCTTTCTCTTTTTCTTATCCTTTTTAGACTCTCATTTTGGAGGTGGAGAGGAGGCGGCGGGCGCAAAAGAAGGCAGCCATTTTGCACCAGATGGCAAAGAAGTACTAACGGTGTCGTGCCAAGCATCGGGCACTGGCAGACCTTCTTAAGCAGGAACTAAAATTTAGGGTGTTCCGTGAGGGCCTTCAACAGTCGGAGGCCCAACTAAAATGGAGGGTGGTCGAGTTGGAGCAGGTCGATGAGCAGCTGATGACTGCTCTGGCTCAGAACATTGAGCTGGAGACTTTTCTTCAGTCGAAAGAAGAAGAGTTGGAGGTTAGCCGTGGGGTAGCGGTGAAAGCTACTGATTTGCTGACCAAGGTCGCTGCTTTGATCGTCGAGCTCGATGCCAGGGCGGCTGAGATTGAAGTCCTTAAGCGGACTTCTGCACCAAGGTCTGATGAGGATGTGCATTGTGAGTCGCATGATATGTGGGTATACGCCGAGGTCTGATTAGTCGTATTCGAGGAGTTCTTGGCTGCGGGTCGAGCCACTGAGGTGGAGGTTCAGGAGCAACGACGCGTCGCCCTCGAAACCTTTGGGTATAGTTCTGACTCCCTAGACCGGGCGGGCTATAACTTCGAAGACGTCAACCATCTAGAAACTGGCTCTTGGATCTCTGCAACTTATCAACCCGGGGGTGGCGATGAACAAGATGTCTGTCAGGCGGGGGACGACAAGCAGAATTGCGGTCACGCAGGGGGTGACGGGCGAAACGACGAAGCCCCTTAGGACTTGTATATATTTTTGTTTTGTTGTATTTTGGAATGTAAATGGGACCTTTTGTAAAGTCGGGTGTACATGCACTTTTTGAATGATAATGAAAGTCGTACTTTTGCTGCCATTCTTTTCCTTTTGTATCTTTTATTTTCGGCACCCCATCTCCGCAGAGCGGGTGCTCACTTACTTGTAGGATTTTCAGTGTGTTTCTCGAACGTTGTCTGTGTTATCCGCCGATAGGATGCGACTTTTACACTAAATAGTGGTGGCTTTAGCCAATAATGGCATCACTTCAATTGTTAGTTGAGTGCCCTTTGTCGTAGTCGAGTAGGGTTGGCGACGATGGTCTTAGCCATAATACTGTCGATGGCTTTAGCCATGTACGCAACTTTGACTGTCGTGGAATTACATGTTTGTCGTGGTCGAGCTGGATCGACAATTTTCATTTTCAGTATTTTACTGGTGCGGAAGAGAAAGATATCTTTTGTCGTTATCTGATCATTTTCTAAGAAGAGATAGCTTTCTAGGACAATTCAAACAAATACCTAAATCTTTATGGGTTATTTGTTCTTGCTAAATCTAAAAAGGAAAAATGGTAACTTGTCAAATTGAAATAGTGAATTATAAATCTTGAACAAATTTTAAGTTGAATGTATCGATAGAGATGATTGACGAGTTATCCGATAGTATTGGATTGGCTAAATAAGAATCAACAATCATCATTTTCTTGTACTTATATTTTTGTCTTCAACTTTTGCTTTATAACACCAATACAACTTTTAATATTATATTTATGTAATTTTTTTAATAACCACTGCATTTATTGAGACGGGATACACATATAAGAGTGGGGTACCTAGGCATAGCTTCTGTATTATTGTAAAACAAATTTAAATTATATATTACTCCCTCCGTTCACTTTTACTTGACACGTTTTAACTTTTCACTCCCCTTAAAAAATAATAAATGAAGAGCATAATTTACCATGATATCCATATTAATTGATGCATGTTTTATTAGATTTGAGAAAATGATTTGAAATGAATAATAAAATTCAATTAACAGCGGTTTTACTGAAGATAGATATGCCTAAAATTACACAGCACATTTTTCAATCTTAATTCTTTTAAAAGTCTCCTATAACTAACTCCATAGACCTCACATTTGTATATGTTCCCCTTTCAAATTGTATTATTCAGAAAAAGATTTCCTCAGTTCCTGAAAAGCAGGAACAGAACTTTAGCAAGTTGTGCTGGAAGGACCATAAATCGATGTATGTCACTCATGACTTTGTGTAAAAATAGACTGCACTAAATGGAGCATAGCCAATGCGATCACAAATAGAGCTGCAGGCACTGCCATTTAATTGCATTCCAAACCATGTTAGTCGGCTTTCTCGTTCTTAAGAACTCTCTGCCTCATTCTTGAACCCGCAGGACAAGTTACAATGCGGAAGAAGGATCTCCATCATGACCCTGATCCACTTGCCAATTTTTCATTACCATATTCGCCAAATTCATATTTCTCGTACACTTCAAGTAAGAGCTCCCTGCACGGCACAACAGCCCCGAGCTTTATGCAAGCAAGGAAAGCTCCAGAAAGTTTACGGTGAAGACTATAAGCTTCCTCAGGTGGCGGTGTCAGCCTGTGCCTCAGCATTGTAGCGCCTAAATTTGAAATGCTTTGGGTAATATTGTTAGCTCGAAAATCATAACCTCCAAGCTTTGAAAATGGTAACCCCACAACAAAACCTGCGTGGACATGTGTCTCCATCATTATTTCAGATTCTTCTCCTGTGAGGAAACCAAGCCTCTGAGACAACTTTATTATAGCTTCCCGGTCATTGTTTGCGCAAGCAAAAACCTGGTTTAGCGATTGATCAGTATCTCATATTAATCAATATAGGAATATAGAAGTGTCTCAGGTCAAAAAATTCAATGTCAATCATGCATACAACCTAAAAAAGTAAGTTAAAATCGCAAAGTCTCAGATTTGCAGTTCGCCAGAGATGATTATGCTTTAACTAGAGAAAGGTACTGGTACCGTATGACAGTAAAGGAATGCTTTGGATATAATCTTTTATGAAACTTGGCGACAAATGCAAGCTTCAAACGCCACTAAACAACAGTTCAGATAAAGGATAAGACCGCTACAACAAATTGACCACCAGTTTATATGTAGATTTGATAGTTCCAAAGTGGGCAAAAGCATATAGTTTGTCATTTAGCTGAACCATATAATTATTTCAAACTTCCCTTTGAGCTAGGTCCAGTGAAAAATTACTATAACTTGCATACAGAAGAACAATAAACTCCAGCGTAATTCAAGTAAGCAAAGACATCTTACCATTCTCAAATAATCATCCACAAAAGGCTTGGGGTAGTCCCGAGCTGCTCCAAAGTCAATGAGATTGATTATTCTTTCTGACTCATCGTAGAGGAAATTGCTCCAATTAGGATCGGTCTGCTCTAAACAAGTCAATGTTAGGGAAAAGAAAAAGGACTGCTTCTAAATTTCAGTATAATTGTAGTTATAAAAAGAACTTAGTATAATCGTGACAGTGAGCGAAGATAATTACAATTTCGCAAACCATTGAGAAAGAAAAGTTCAAATTATTGAGGGAAAGTTTTCCAGTGTGCTTCTAAAGCTTGCAGTTGAATGGGCACCATGTGGGTTGAGATAGGGGGTAATGTGAGGCTATGCTGCTCGGACTCTCAAAATTGCCCCCGGTTGAGTGTCCGATCCTCCAAAAATGCACATACTTTTGGAGGATCCGACACCTAACTTGAAAGATATGTGAGGCCATGGCCTTGCAACCTGGCTCAGTGGGCTGCTCTCTCAGCACCATTGTTTAGTGTAGCATGGCATGGTTATATTTGTCAAGTAACGTACAATGAAGAAGAAATCATAACCAGGGAGTAATATGAAAAACGTCAAGCCCATGCAGGGCCTACAGGGACTTCCCTGGACCATTCTCTCAGCAACCTTTCTTACCGAAGAATGGGAGGATTATACCACTTGACGGAATATACAACAAGGAAATTGAACCCTTAGATCTTATGTAGTACTAACAGGATAGGAATATTGTATAGAAATTAACAATTTACCTGCATGAAACGAAAAACAAATAACTCCATCAGAGTAAGCTCGAGCAATTTCCTTCCGACGTAGTTTCTAGTCTCTTGATCCAGTAATGCCACCTTGTCAATTGGAATTCCTACAAAAATATTCATAGCAGTTATCAATTACAAAAATCAACTTCAAGTAATCCCAACGAACCTGAAGTCAAATACATCAGCTGGTGAAAGGAACCAACCGTAACATTAAATTTTTGGTGTTTTCAAATGTTGGAAATGGCTAGATTTAAAGCAGTTACCAGGGACAAGTTCTGAAGTCAATACTCGTTTACTTGACAAATCATCTATGACCACTGGAACATAAAATCCTTTCGCGCCAGACAATAGAATGCCAAATCTTTTTTGACTCTTGGCTTCCAGCTCATAGTCGCATTCACGAGATAGTTCTTCTTTGGCCACCTGAGGTTGAAGAATAGAACACATCTATTTCATTAAAGTTGCACCATAAAGCAAGGAGCCATGATCATTGTCAAATAAGTGTCTCTGGAGCAACGAGGGTGCTGTTTCAATGTGAACTGGAAACCAAATTGCACTTCGAACTGTGAAATTTCATCAAGAGAAGTAGCATTGTACGAAAAAGTGCCTCCACTTTAAGCTACTTAACAGTATAACCTAAAGGGGAAGGGAAGGTGAGTTTTCACTACCCTTAGTGAGCATTCATCAGCTACCTTTAGTTGTTAATTGGACAAGAAAGGGAAATGAAAGTCAGTCACTTCTTCTCCAGTATTGCTTAAAGCGCGCTTAAGCCCTGAAGCGAGGCTCAAAACAGGTTGAGCGCTTCACCTCGCTTTGTGGGCGCTTTAGTATCATATCAAGGCTCTTAGGAACACTTTTGCTTGCCAATGAGTGTAATCTTGAAAAGGCATCATTAAACAATTGATATTTCACTTTATCGTCATCTTTTTTCAATTTCTTTCACCGTATATTTGTTATTAATGCTTATAATTATTAGTCTTAGACTACATATACATATTTTTACTTTTTCTCCAGTTGTGTCTTTTTTTCATTAAAGCCCACGCTTTATTTGCGCTTTGCGCTTAAAGCCCAAACAGATTTTAGAGCTTTTTTGCGCTTTTCGCCTTTGATAACATTGTTCTTCTCCATCAACTTTCAGACTGGTTTTGAGCTGAAATGGAATGGAATATCCGCTTTAATTTTGATTCCCATACTTATACTTCATAACCAAACAAGTCAAATAGATGTTACCATCCTCTTAAACTTCCACTCTATCCTCCTCTTTCAACTCAAGTGAACAATAAGTTAAACTCTAAGAACTGCAGGTGACATGTCAAACGCAAGAATTTCTACTGATAAACAGATAAATTTACCTTCAACACATTTTCAAGGTGCAGCTTATTAAGGCTAGTAGAACCACAGAAATAGGCCAATTAGCTTACACTTCTTCTAAATTGTAAGAACCACGGGTGAAATATCAAATACAGGGATTGGTAAGTAAATACACGAATAAGTTTACCTTCATAGCATTTTCAAGGTACAGCCCTTCTGGTATTAGATTTGTGTAACCTAATAGAAGTTTCACATTATCTATATCACTCTCAATGCTATCAGCAACACCTGGGTACTGTATTTTCATAGCAACATCCATGCCGTCTTTTGTGACAGCCCGATGGACCTAGAAATTGTTTAGAAGTAGTAAGTATGTGGCTAAATCTGCAAATAACTACGCAAAATCTTATATAACTAAACATTTTGTATAAAGAATAAAACCTTCAAGCAAAAGCATCAAATACCATTCTCTTTTATGCAATGAAACGGACATTCATTTATTGAGAATGCAATACTGCCAGATCATGAATTTGTTAGTGTCATGTAAATACGGATTCCCTAAATCCTCAGACCTTTGGAAAAGGGATTCGGGAGTCCATGCTTTTATGTCTAAGAAATTTTATGTTGCCAAAAGAAGAAGCTAACAGTGTTCAATTGATTCTAAATAGTAAATAAAACAAATTAAAGCATCTTTCCTTGGTGGGTATAAGAACCGTACACATTAAAAACTGCAATATCAACAACCATACCTCAAATCCCAAACTAATTGGGACAGTTGTATGAATGCTCTATATCAATTCCACTCTTTAAGCATTAAAACAGTTCCTTGTTTTTTCATCAAAATGAGAGTGGTAACTCCAAAATATACATTTATTTACTGGCAGTGTCATTTATCCTTTTATTACTTTGCCTATTCTAATTTTTAGCCGAGGGTCTCCGGAAACAACCTCTCTACCTTCATAGGATAAGATAAGGTCTGCGTACATATTACCCTTCTCAGACCCCCACCTACCCCCACCTATACTGGGTATGTTGTTGTTGTTGTTCAATTATGTCTTAGACAAACAAATCTAATCTCAATGGTACAATGAGATGTGTGAGTTTGGATGATTTGGTCACTCATACAAATAGAAATCCAACATTTTCAAGATAACAACATACTTTTCCCTCATATCGAGAAAGCTAGAAGTAGACATAACACTTTAAGATGTTCTTACACAAAAATAAAAATATTGCTGAAACTGGATCTTATGGATTTTAAGGATTTAAAAGCAAAGTTAAAACTAATTATATATTTTAGTATATTATAAAACTTAATTGCAATTAAACTAGACAAAGACTAAGTTAACACAAAATTTACTCGACTGTTGCTAATCCTAGACTGAAGAAACACAACGAGTTCACCAGTATTTTTCTAAATGAACTGTATGGGGGACATATCGAGGAGGGGGGGGAACATTATGAGGATAATGGGGACATTTCATACTAGCAAGATGATAGTAAGCAGTGTTTGCAGTATAAAGTAGCTCGAAGCTCAAGTAAGAAACAAGAGAACAAAATGGTGGTCTAGATAAAACTAGATCACCTGTCCAATACTTGCTGCTGCCATCGGCTCATAATCGAAACTCTTCAACTTCGATGACCAATCTTGACCCAATTCACTGCCCAACACTTGATTAAGCTGACTCCTCGGCATAACATCTGCACCTTGACGGACAATGTCCAAAGCAGCTAAGATCTACAAGCATATGAGAGAATTCATACCAAAAGCAAAGTAGTTAAAATCAATGGGTGGAAATCCACAACCTCGTCAAAGTGGATAGATCCCTTGCATAGGGTAAGTAAAACAGAAAAAGACAGAGGGTCTTTCTCACACTTCACACTAAATTGTAACTCTTAACAACATTAAACTTTATATTCTCTTTTACTTTTGAGAGGAAAATGTTAGAGTTCTCCCTCTCAACCATGACCACTGCCACCCACCCCCACCCCCACCCCACCAAAATAAAGGAAAGAGAAAAAGGACATTTTGAAAGAAAATTAAACTCACACCAAACTAACTCTCAAATTTTACCACTTTGGTAACCACTAGCATCTTATTTTCCTCACCAGTTCACAAAATAATGATTATGAGTGAACATAGTAGGATAGGTAAATGTAATTTTTTTTAAAATACAGGGGAAGGCTCTCTGATAATTATACTCAAAACAAAATAGCTTCACTGGTTCCTATTGTGAGTCCGTTTGCAGACCAGGAGACACCAAAAATCTTTTTGACCTAAATGGCATTACGTGCAAGACATATTCTGGAATGCCATTTGATGAAGTATCACCTAATAGTCTATACTCTCCTATATGCAAGATCAAATCAAATTGTTAGCTAAATTTTGCTTTTTGGTGTAAAAGAAGTTTATGAAAATGATACTGAATCCATTTTAGATATCATAGGTTCCCTACTGAAATAGGCTAGGGCCATTTTTTGGGCGTCTCTCTTTGCTTATGATATCTGGTATCCCTTTGTACATTCTTCTCTGCACTATCTTATTGCTCTGTTATAATATAGTACTAGCTTTTATCAAAAAAGGTTAGTCCATACTCTACTCTAACCAATAACTGCAATTCCGAAACACCAGTTGTCTATTAAAATGAAACTGGCACAATTATAAACACATTGGCCCATTCAGAAGAACTGAAACAAGTTACAAGGCAAGCAAACAAATGGTATGTTCAAAGCTAAATCCTTCTACCAGGTCTTAATGAAAAGGACGTGTTAAGCTTTAACATAAAATAATTTGGATTATCAACGTAGCAATGGAAATTCTTTCTTTCTTAAGTTGGAGCACTGTTGGTATAAACAGGACTAGGAAAAAGAGTTGGAACACAATACCAGCCCGCATCTGGTGGACTGTTTGGAAATAGAGGAAAAAGAGGTGTTATGAGGTAGCTGCAGTTCCACTTTAAAGATCAAAGCTAATTTATATTCTTGTTTTACTTTTGGTGTAGATTGGAACTTGTAAATGAAGGTGAATCTGTTTTAGAGCTTTTAGAATCCCTGCATGTTAGGAAGGTCCGATTTTTGCTTTGTACTTTTTCTATGTTGTGAAGATCTCCAGCATAATTTTTGTGCTGCTTTCAGTAATCATATACTGGCGAAGGAAGAGCAGAGCAAGCATAATCATTTGTTCTGGAGCACTTTGGACAATCAGGTATCACCATAAGAGACTAATACTTGAGCTCTTCAGGGCAAAGAGAATGAATTATTCAATATCAAGAATATCTAGCTTCTTTTTCTTTGTGTATATTTGGAGGAGATTAAGATGTTCAACTGTATAGGTAACTGGACTAGTCTCTTGGAAATTAACAGGCTTGTATGGTGCTCACTTGAGTACATATTGTATATAGAACTGGGAACCTTTCGTCAATAAAAGTTCACTTATAAAAAAGAACTACTCTCTCCAAATAAACACGTTCATATAATTTTCACATCTTCCAAGAATTTAAATTAAAATATATTAAACAATTCAGATGTGATGTTTACACTATCAGATCAACTTTTTAACTATTACTTTAGTAGTATCTTCTAATATACAAGTATAATATATAAGTCAAATTAAAATTTCAAAATCCATCAGCATTTAAAACTATGACATGCCAAAATGCAGCGGAGAGAGTACCAGACAAGGGAAAATACTCCAAGGCGTATTTTGGAACTCAAAATATTTACCGGAGCTGGAACCACAGATTCATCTTGGATGCTTAACATCTGCCCCAATTTTAAAGCTGCTCCACGCATTCTACATAATGCAAGAGCGAGACGTTCTGCATTTTTCTCAGATAGATAGGGGGATAGAGCCGATTGTTTCCCTTGCAAGTTTGGTGTACCATAAACAAGCCTCTTGGCAGATTCTTGAAGTGTACCCCAAGCAAGACCAGCTCCAAGGCCCGCAAACCTTCAAAATTAAAGTTAAGTTCAACTGAAGAGTCCAAGTCATGTGAACAGAGAAAGTGATGTTCATGATAAGAGCAACTTCTGGTGCATCTTGGTTCTACATGCAAAAGGTTAATTAAAGCAGATAGCTAACGAAAACAAAAAAGTCTGAAATATCCAGCTAAGTTGAAAATTTTGATATACAAGAGAGAGTGGTCATTCCACCTAGCTCTGAGGACGCATATTTTTCCAGTCCATTAAGAGCTAGGAATTGATGCATAGTTCTTAATTCTTCCTTTAAGAAACAAACCTTCAATAACTTAATATGATAACAATGCATGAGACTCACTGATTTGCCTGCACATAATGCACCAGGAGGAGCACAACCTCTTAGGCCCTCAAATCTATACCAAGTCATTAGCATAAGTCCCCAATTAAGCAAATATCTCTAAAAGCCTTAAATTTGGAGTGGGACCTCAAGTTTCCAGCTTTCTCTGGAGGACCAAGCTTTATGGAGGAAGGTTATCTATGAAAAATATGGGGCAGATGCAAGGTGGTGTACAGCAGAAGCTTTTGGACCCTATGGTGCAAGTGTATGGAAGTCAATTAGAAATTTATGGCCAGGATTTATCAGCAATGTTAGTATCAAAGTGGGGAATGGCAATAAAACTTCTTTCTGGAATGATCATTGGATTGGTAATGGACCTCTTGAAGAGGTTTTTCCAGATTTGTTCACTATAGTGCAGCAACCCCAAGCTACTGTGGCTGAGGTATGGAGTACACAGGGGTGGAATGTTTACATTCAGAAGGTTCCTCAATGACTGGGAGGTTACGAGTGTTAATGAATTCTACAAATTGTTGGATGGCTTTAAGGGCATCACAGAAGAAGAGGACAGGCTTATATGGGAAAGAAACAACGGAGGAGTTTATACTGTAAAGTCAGCATATGGAATCCTGAATAGCTCTGGACACATGAACAATGGGACATGGCACTGGAAGCACATCTGGAAGGTGAAAATCCCTTTTAAAGTGGCTTGCTTTTGTTGGCTTGTAGTCAAAGAGGCAGTTCTAACTCATGACAGTTTAATGAGGAGAGGAATGCTTATGTGCTCCAAGTGTTTCTTGTGTGGAAAAGAGATAGAAACAAACAGCCACCTCTTTTTACATTGCAAAGTAACTAGTAGGCTGTGGTATCTTTTCATGAGTATGAAAGGTGTGAAATGGGCAATACCTAGGACAACTGCAGAAATGTTAGCTTGCTGGAATGACCCAGGTATTCTACTGAGGCAGAAGCATTGGTGGAGGTTGATCCCAGCATGTATTTGGTGGACAATTTGGTTGGAGAGAAATTCACGATGCTTTGAAGACAGAGCTAACACTGAACAGAAGATCAAGACGAATTGTATATTTTTGTTTCACTTTTGGTAAGCAACCCCCACTTCCAACCGAGAGGTTGTGAGTTCGAGTCTCCCCAAGAGCAAGGTGGGAAGTTCTTGGTGGGAAGGATGCCGGGGGTCTATTTGGAAATAGCCTCTCTACCCCAGGGTAGGGGTAAGGTTTGCGTACACACTACCCTCCCCAGACCCCACTAAATGGGATTATACTGGGTTGTTGTTGTTGTTGTTGTTGTTGTTTCACTTTTGGTGTAAAGAAGCTCTGGTAGAGGATGTAGAGTCTTTAGTGGATATTATTGGGTCTTTGTAACTACCACAAGTCTGGGTTTGCGTTTTTGTTTTTCTTTCGAGGGTCTTGTAACTATCTTTAACATTTAGCATAATCTTTATGCTAAATGTTCTTCTACTTATTTATAAAACTTGTTACCTTTTCAAAAAAAAAAAAGGAAAAAGGAAACCACTGGAGTTATAGATTGAATAAATAAGAGACAAAAGATCTTTTTAAGCGTATGCTCTATATTCTTCCAAAGATCTAGCATTAGAAAGACTTGGAAAGCCTACAAATGTTAATGCAATAGCAGTAAGCAAAATCTTTTCTCTGTGATTTAGTTCCCAAGAAAGAAAAAGGCTACACCTACAATGAAACATCTGCATATACTCTGACAAGTTACACAAGCAATTGTCTGAAAATCCTGGCCAATATAGCATACCTCAATTCTTATAAATTAGTCTGGAATTGACAACAAACAACAACGTAAACATCCAAGTACACCAACACAAGGAAAACTAGTAACAAGTAACCATTTATGAGACCGTTCAATACATATGAGAAGTATTGAATAATAGTAACTGATTTAAAATGTCCACGACTTTCCTTAATGGGTATGAGTGTAGTTGACATGGGGATGTAACCAAGGATACCAGGAAGTAACTCATGGACAGAGGTCGATGCAGGCTTTAAGATATGAGTTTGGAATAACTTGTATACGTGTTAAGCAATCTACTAAATATGTTTAAAATTAAACTGAACACCCAATTACTAGCAGTTGAGGTCGTTGTCCTAGAATTTAGAACCTATAAAGTTCAAATCGTTGATTCACCTCCGCTCATGGAACCTCAAATTCCGCCAAAGAGAACATAACAAGCAGCAAGAGATTGTATATAGTTACCCAAGAGCTCTAGAGAAAGAAGTGGACGGCACTTTCCTCTCCCGAGGCTTCCTCTGCCTCTTGATAACCAGCTCGGGAGTGGCAGGCCCAACAGCTTCAGCAGCGTTGCTTTCAGAAGAGAGTGATGAATCTTTCTGAGGATCACTCTCGATGGATGTCCCAGCAGCAGTTTGAGACGGAGACTCTAGTACATTTTCATGAAATTCAGCCGCAGAAACTTCGTTCGGCGGTAAATCGCGTTCAATTTGGGGCACAACCTCTGACTCGGAAGTGAACGTACTAGAAGTAGAGGTGCTAGTTTTCTCATCCCCAAAGTAAACAACGCTTTGTTTATTCGAATCAGGATGTACAGCGGAATTTCCATCGATCTCCTTGTCGATTTGTCGAACCTTGCCCTTGGTGAGTCCGGTTAAGTCGGTGGCGGAGAGAAGAGTCTTCTTAATTAACGATTGCAAGTTGTTGTGGCGTAGTTGCCGGTTGACAGCTTCTTTGGCAACCAAAGATAGCCCATCTGCCAGCCTCGCTATGTCTTTCAGGTATGCCATTTAGAACATTTAACTCTTTCGTTTAATTAGGCTGAAGAAACTGAGGACCAATCTAGCGAAAGAGGCGGGCCGTGAAACAGTGAACGTATATGTACCAACATGGGTGGTGACGGGAAAGAGAAAAGGAGAATAGAATTGCAGTCGTGCGGCCATATAACGGTTAACGATTGTGCAATGGATGCCACAAATCAGGCCATACCTAACCTGCCGCCACCGCAAACTGAAAATAAAAAAGGTTCGGACACAAATGGTGTTAGTAACGGTGGGGCGTATAACAATAATGATTAATAATTAGTTACGCACTATTGTTTGATATGGTATATTAGAAGTATAATGTAATCCCATAATTTTTAGGAAAAATAGTTAGTTTATAAAAATGATATCCATATTCTCTAGTTTTAATCAACTTTAAGAATAATTTTATTTTTAACTATACTAATGCATGCATTAATAACTTTGGTATCTTGGTATTACTGATGTCATGATTTTCTATGCATTACTTATACATAAGATAATACTATGTATGATGTATACATATTGAGAAAATATACCAAACAAGGTATTAGTAATACATCAAGCTTGCATTATTTTTCTATACATCCTACCAAACGATCCCAAAAGGTGTAGTGATTTTAGCACACATTTAATTTTCTTGTTCGAAGTTCCTAACATATTTGCTTTTGTTTCCATCCTTGAACTAAGCTTAATTTTAAGATTAAATATGCATATTATATGTATATAATGCACACTTAAATATAAATATATATCTTTATTTTCGAGAGAGGCTAAAGATATAGTTTATTTTTCCTATTTTAATTGAGTTACTATTTATTAGATTGAATAAAATATGCAATAAGAAAATACTATGAAAAAATTGTATTTTTCGATCACTATAATTTTTATGTGATTTAGTGAAAGTTTTATGATTTTTCAGTGAGAAAACAAAGTTATATAATTTTAGTGACAAATAGTCATAATTATATGACTATTTGTGAAATTTACCGGGAAAAGTGCAACTATATTTCCCTTTTTCACTTGTTCATCCTAAAAGAAAATTCAAATCACCAATTTTTTTTAGACACACACCATTTTACAAATAATTTACTTTTTTTCCAAAAAAAATCTGTAAATTTAAGCAGCCTAGCTATGACTAGTAAATTTAAGCAATCTTCCCTTTATTGTACATGTGTTTTGTTGGAAGATGAAGAGAAAGATTTCACACACTTTAGAATTATTCTATAAGAGAGAGGTATAGAAGAGGACTAGAGGAAGAATTACCAATGAAAACCACCATAGCACGTTCCTACATCTCTCAATAATGTGCGTAGTTTTTAGGATTTTTAAAACCTCTATTAGTAACCTCCTAAAATTTAATCTCTTCTAAAACGGATCAAGTCAGTCCACACGGGCGACCCACGGCAGAAACATAATATCCAATATCTTCCACTTCGCATAGGTGGACTAGATCTAAACCAGTAAGTACAATCAAAATAACATACATAATTCATACTGGCAAATATTTCATGCGATCTGCGAGCATTAAGAGCCATAATATTATTAAGGAATAAAGGCCATTTTTTATCCTTGTACTATTGTGAATAGAAAATGTTTGTCCTCCATTTTACTATTGTGCAGTCCATTGCGACAACCGCAGCTCTGCCATTAGAATCACTTACATGCTGAAGATGGTAAATACCTTGAAAGATCCACATTGTCTAATTGCTTACTTTCTAGCTAAAACTTTGATGGAAAACAACATCTGAAATAGGATGTTGAGGAAAACAAATAAGAATCCAATATTTTTCGGTCATCCATTCAAGACCATCAAGTTGCTACAAAACTTTTAGGCTCACATTTATTGTTCGAAATTCTTTTTTCTAGATATTTATCAAGCTTATTAAAGCGAGTGAGTGAACATGTTTATCAAGCTTATTAAAGTAGATTAGTTAAGTGATTTATTCTTTGTTGTTTTACCAACATCAATTGGCAGTGATATTACCATTTTCTTGTATTTATATTTGTTCTTTCTTATTCGTTATTTGAATGCTTTTAATTGCTTTCTAACTGCAAAATAGTGCTAGAATCTATACTTTGTTGAAGTGAAAAGATACTTATGGTATTAAAGTTCAAATCACAATAATGTTACGATGCCTTGCTAGGTTTGTGTTAGTAACTTAAATTGCATTTTAGCGATGACAATTTTTTTGGTCTCTCAAATATGTATGAACTTCTGGCGATTTTAGTGATGACAAATACTATGGTTTTCGGCAATTTTGGTACGTAGTGAGGGAGAGAAGATGAGAGAAAGGGTGGAGAGGTGAGGAGTAGGCGGTCATTTATGTTAGGGTTTTAATTTGGTGGGGTCGATGACATGGCAGCTAATATAGAAGCTGGTATGGATAAAATCAGCTGCCACAGTGGAGGGACGTAGAGTTAGGAGTAATTTTGTAAATTTTGTTAACGGTAGGGATGAGAATGGCCGAAAAGTATAAGAGGTATTACAAACAACCAATAAACAATAGTAGAGTGATAATTTTGACCCTTTCCTATTTTTAAACCCTTTAAGGTTGTTTAACAACTCTATGTAGAAATCCAATCACATGCGTAAGAAATTTACTACTAACATGAGGATCATATTCTCGCAATACCCTAGACATCATTTGCTATTCCAATAGCTATTTATCTGATCCCTCATCCTTGAAAGAGGTGAACTCGAGTTCATGTTTAATTTTTTTTCCATAATTATATTTGATATCCTCATGGTAAGTATAATGGTTGACCTAAGAATACAAGTTAAATTACTAAATTTTTAGTTGCCTTCCCTTATTCAAATCTTTCCATTCCAAATCAACTACTTTCCTAGACATGCAGTGCATTGTCGAATCACTCGTGGCTATTAGTGACATGCTAAAGTAGCAACACGGATTGGCACTTCAAGAGACAATAAAAAGTCAAAGGGTATTTCAATAAAAGTTAATATAACTTCTTTGGGATCTCATGCAATGAAGAAACTGAGATTCATTCTTCCATTATCCTATTGGTCGATAACACGCGTGGTATGAAACACATGTTATGTTGTTCTCACCTTATATTGGCATGTGTGTCTTATTCTTTTAATCATTCAACACAGTACAAATCTTGGTCTAGACACCATAAAATGTCTAACCCGAGTTTCTCACTTCAATAATCCCTAAATCTAACTTTTTGGAGAAACTCGTATTTGGCTTACAAAACAAGTCACACTCGAATGCTAAAATTCATAAGTCTGACTAGTTGTCAAGACCGACTTTTACAAGTAAATATAATCTCACATTATCCAAAATTCTATAAGGTCTCATCTCTCTACGATTCTTAATGTAAAATGTGATTGCTCGTGTGTGAGCGCTAATCTCGTGACTCGTTCAACAAACTTTTATTAATATAACTTCATCACATGCATGAAGATATAAGCATAAATTCAAGAGTCAAATATCGATGAGCATATTATAAAAATCAAATCATTTTACAATACATAAATACATTCATATCCTTCGCAAACCTAGAGTCATTACATGTTTCTCAAATAGGTCTCTAGATATCTCTCCACTTGCTATCATATCTCTCACAAAGTTATACTTGATCTTGCTATGATACTTAGGATATTTTGTATATGCAATAGCCGCTTGACTATCACAATATAGAGTTAGGGGACCCTAAGACTTCTTTGTAATATCTAAATGCTCAAAGAATCTCTTCAATCGTTAGCTTCGTGTACTGCAGACGCACAAGCCCTAAACTCAGCTTCCATCATCAAAAGGGTTATACATGTTTGTTTTTTATTTTCCCATGAAATAACACCACCAATAAGTAAGAAAGCATAACTGGATGTTGATTTTCTATCGTTTCGATCACCAGCCCAATCAACATATGTATATCCTCTCAACTATAAATCATTTCCACTATAACATAGTGAATAATCTGTGATTCCCTTTAGGTATCTAAAAATTCTCTTCACGGTTTTTCAATGAATTTTTCCAGGATTGGATTGATACCTGCTAACCAGGCCTACGTCATAACAAATGTATGGACGAGTACACATCATATTGTATATCAAACTCCCGACAACACTTGAATACGAAACTCGACACATTTATTTCTTTTTATTTTTAGTCTTTGAACATATTTCAAGACTTAAAGTTTCAACTATGGCTATTGGAGTATCCATAAATTTTCAACTATCCATGCAAAAATGCTCCAAAATTTTCTTTATATAAGTTTCTTAAGAGTGACTGAATAACTTTTTGGAGTGGTCTCTTTGGATCTTAACTCCAAGGACATAGTCTTCCTCACCCATGTCATTCATATCAAATGACTTTTAAAGCCATGACTTCATAGTTTTCAAATACTCTAAATTATTTTCAGCCAAGAAGATATCGTTCACGTAAAGAGAAGAATTACAAACATCTCATTGGACTTCTTCACATAAATGAAATGGTCTTCATTGATCATGGTAAAATCATACGAGATCACTTCCTTGTGAAATCTCAAATTATCATTACCTTCAAGATTGCTTAAGGCCATAAATAGATCTTTTAAGTTTATAGACTTTCTTTTCTTGGGCTTTAAACCGATGAAGCATGTAAGTTGTTCTATGTAGATTTCCTTATTTAGCTCTCTATTGAGAAAACTTGTCTTCACGTCCATTTGGTGTAATTCCAAATCCAAACGTCCAACAATATCCAAAATTAAGCGAATTGAGGTAAACTTCACAACTGGTAAAAATATTTCTTCATTTTATTCTAGCTTCTTGAGTAAAGCCTTTTGCCACTTATCATGCCTTGTATCTTTTTATTGACCGGTCCGTTTTGTGTTTTAACTTTGAGAAGCCATTTATTCCCAATAGCTCTACGCATAGGTGGAAGGTCAACTTGATCCAAGGCTTTGTTGGTTTTCATGGACTCTAATTATTCTTTCATTGCTTTCATCCACTCATCTTTTTTAGAGCTCGATAAATCCTTTGTCACATGCTTTAGCTCACCCATTTATGTGGGATTTACCAAGAAAACATAATCTTCAATATCATAAGTAAGTTTAGGTATATCTTTGCTGGTACTCTTTCGTAGTTGAAATTCATATTCGTTAGAATGATTTTGGGATTGAGAAATCCCACTCCAACTCGGATCAAGAACAAGATTTTGATCAGTTTGATTGTCAACTGTATCAAAAGACACTTGCTGACTATCTGAGTTCAACATTTTGTAAAGAGACTCTCCATTCTTTACCTCGTCCTTTGTTAAAAAATTATTAAATGTGATATTCGTTATTCAATCTCAGTAACACTTTTATCCTATAATTCGCCAATGAACACATACTCTTTCGAGTGTTCTAAATATCTTATAAAGATACATTTCTTATTGTTAGGACCTAATTTACCAAACTTGCTAATATAATCTTTTACATATGTAGCACAAATCAAGGTTGTAAATAATTTAAGTTTGGTTTATGACCAATCTAAAGCTCATAAAGAGTGGAAGAAATTGATTTAGAAGTAAATTCATTCGATATGTAGGATGTAGTCAATAATGCATCTCCCCAAAAGGAGATTCACGAAGCTTGTCATAGTGTTTAACATAAAGATTTTTCTTTTCTGGGCTGAACATGATAAATTTTGTTTCTGAATGATCATAATGAATGGTCATACCCCGTGGTATCAGATATGAGGAACATGATAGATCACTTGAACTTACAAAGCCAAATAACTTTTCCTTTTCGGCTTTTCTCGAAAAAATCATGCACAAGATCATGAATTTTGATACCTCTCTCATTGAAAAGTATTACCAAGCTACTAGAAATTAACTCATCCGCATGAGACTCTGATACTTCTTCCACACTCTTCATGTCATTTTGTTCCCCAAATCCTTCGGCACTCCATAAGTCATTCAATTGAGAAATTTGAATATCTTCGTCCTTTAGGTAGCTTGCGAGGTAGAGCAAGCATGGCTTTAGGTGATCCAATAAATAGTCATAACTTAACTCTATAACCTCCATCACCTCCCCTTCATTCTTAAAGGATTTCAAATTATTTAAAACTTCCAGCCACAAATCCTCTTGCTTTTTTATCTTTTTAATGACTCCACCAATAAAATCAAGTACCAAAGGAAGACCGTCACCCTTTAGGGCTATTTCTTCTCCAACATCCCTTAGTTCATTAGGGAAGCTTTATTCTCTAAATAACTTATTCTCTAATAACTCCCAATTTTCTTCTTGTCGTAGAAATCGAAGGTTAAGAGGATCACTACTTATCATGTCCAATAGTGTCATATTCCTCATTTTTGCTACAGCATTTTACCGAGGTGTGTAAGGAATAGTTAATTGTCTGGTGATGCCCTTTTTGCTGTACAATTCTTCAAATTCTTTTGATAGATATTCAAGCCCTATCGATTCTTAAGGTCTTAATACTTTTTTCTAATTTATTCTCAACTTCATTCAAATATTTCTTAAAGCATTCAAGTGCTTAAGATTTATGAGAAATCAAATAGACATAACCAAAATGCGTGAAATCATCAATAAACGTAATGAAATATAAAGCAGTAGACCTAGCCCTCACATTCATTGAGCCACAAATATCAGAATGGGTTAATTCCAATGGAAAATTAGCTCTCTTAGCATTACCAAATGGTTTACGTGTAATCTTTCCGGAAAGACAATTTTCACAAGTTGGCATTTCAATTTTAGAGAAAGAATCTAAATATCCCTCCTTAGCCAATCTATTCATTCGATCCTGCCCTATAATAATAGGTGAAGTTAACTATAATTAGGCCTTAAATAACTACCTTCTTTTATAGTTTTGATGATAAAAAGTGATAACAAAATGCTCTGATTAGTGCTTTTCATGATTTGTAGGTGATATATAACCAGGGAAGGCTAGGGAGTACTTATGGAGTCAAAAATGAAGAAAAAGAGGCCAACTGTGAAATTCCCCAAGTAAACCATGCAAAACAGGCTTGAAGATTTAGAGAACTGGTTTGGCCGCGGTTCCACCGCGATCGCGGCAGAACTGCGGTGGAAGAAGGTTGCAGATAAATTGAGATTCAGAGAGGGCATTTGGCCGCGGTGGACAAAACCGCGGTAGTAGCGAGAAACTTCAGGGACTAAAGTGTAAAATACGGGATTTTTAGACCTAAACCCTATTTTAAACACTAGACTTCACCCAAGAGAGGCATGTATTGAATTTTAGAGTATATTGGCAAGAAAAACTATTGTGAGAGCATACCAAAAATATATTTCTTTTTTTCTTTGATTTTTATTGCTAGTTATGATGAATTCTATCTTAGTTTATTTTCCCATAGCCATGAGTAGCTAAATCCTTTGTCTAATTTGTGGGGAATTGGCACTTTATATGAATGAAATAAATGGGGGAAAGTGTTTGGTGCCATCGGGTGGTGAAGTCTTAGTACCCATCCAACTGGCACTAGTTAGGGCACATTTGATGGTTCTTCTAACTCATTGCGGGTAATATGGCTCCTAAAAGGCAAAGGAGATCGGCTGGCGCATCCTAACAGCCTACATATGATGAATCAAGGTTCCAATCAGAACTAGCGGAGGACGACTTTAATGCCAAGGATACGAAGAACATCTTCCATGAGGTCCCGCTTGACCGGGCAGCCCTCCGCGTAGAAAAGGAAGAGATGTATGAAGAAATTTGGAGGAGGAAAATGGAATTCTTATTTGATGACCCTGCCCCGGTAAACAAAATGCTTGTTAGAGAGTTTTATGCCAACTGCCCATTGCACTTAGGTAGGGAGGTGATTGTGCGAGGTAAGGTGGTCAGCGCCGCAATTCCCATGATTCGCCAGGTATTGCGGCTGCCTTAGTTTACTAGTGACATCGACTACTACCACGATAGTTCAGGGGTCATATGGGAGGTCATGACTGATATACCCTGCTCAGGGGGGCGACCTACCTGGATACGTGACCACATCACCCTGAACTCCAACTCTTTCACCCACTTGGCTAAGTGTTGGTTAACTGTCATCTGCAGCTGGTTCCTGCCCTCCAGCAATACAACTGACGTGAACTTCCAACGTGACTGTTGACATGGTGCTTCATGACAAAGAAGGATTTTGATGTGGCAATGGTAATTGGTGATGAAATGGTTCTATGGGGACCGCTGGTGTCAAATGGATTCTACTTCCCTTCATTGGTGACTATATTGTGCCTACTGAGAAATACCCCCACTAATCGTGGCGATGGAGACTTGCCCCCTAAAGTAGCATTCAGAGCCTCCGGCATCAGAGTGGGCCGGGGTACACGTACAACAATTGAGATTGATGATGATGAGGATGATCTAGTTCCTCTTGCTCCGTCCAGGAGATCTACTGGTAGTGCCTAATCCTCTCGGCGCCCCCATACTGGGGCAGGCCTATCCAGATCACAATCCACCCGGATTATGCTGTGTTCCTTGGAGGAAGAGGACGCGGATGTCCGCACATTGGTGGATGGCCTACACACACGGATGGATACCATGTCTCTCTAAATTTATTGTCCATTTAGAATTGTACAAAGATCTATGTTGCCACTAATTTGGCCAACTGAATTGGGTAACACAGTGAGTGTATTTGCTTTAGGCAGGAAGAAGAAAGCATTATAGTGTTGATATGTCCTATGGGTAATAGAAAAAGAACTCAACTTGTTAAGACTATATGGTGTCAACAACAATGATGAATTGTTTTTTTCAATTTTGCACTTTTGTTTTCCTTTCAAGAGTTTGTGTGTATCAGCTTCAATACTCACAGCATTTGTTTGATGCAGACAACATATATTTTATTTCAATGACTTGTTTCCTCATACTCCTCTTAATAATTGTGCCCTTTTTAATACTTATTGTTGCATCCAAGTGATGCAACTAGTTGATTCATTTCACCGCGGATGCAAGAAAATCTTCTGGCGCTAGTAATCCCAGTGACCATAGAGATTCATTTTAATTAAAGTAGATGTATTAAGACAATGTAATAGCTTACTACTATAGACGGTTAACTATGTTCTAATTTAGCTGGATGACATATGATACTATTCTGTCATAGTATTTTTCATGGTTAATAAAAATAGTGATGTTTCTTAATTTTAATATTTTGGTTTAAGCATAAATATTTCAATTGATATTAGGGAAATGGTATGGCAAATTGATGATAGAAAATCAATTCTATAATATATTTAGAAATAGATGTGGATAATTATACCCCCAAAGAGAAATTGATAAGATCCTAGGGTGTACACATAAGAAATTGCTGGGATTTACAACCCTCACACTCAAAAAAATATATTAAATTTTAAAAATAATAATCTACTTTCGCGCATGAAATTGCGGAGGTTAAAATTGCTCTAACTTCTGCTATGTGCTGTCACGACGGTTCGGAAAACTCTCGCATTTATCTGTCGCAAATAATAGCGGCGATACTTACTGCGGGGGTCTATTCAACCGCCGTGCAAGTAAATAGCAGAGCAAACCGCAATTTTACCCATTTTTTGCAGTGAAATCACCATTGCACGTCCCACATCTCTTAATATGTGCGGTAGTTTTTAGGAGTTATAAAACCACCGTTAGTTTCGTAAATTTAACCTCTTCTAAAATGGATTGGGTCAGTCTACATGGGCGACCCACTACCCAAACCTAATATCCAACTATATAAATTAGATGGTAGCAAGGTTACTAATCTGCAAGGCAAGAATTAAGCTTCCATAAACCCTGTTAAATGGTATCTTGGCAAACATATGCTAAATGTGATATGATGAAATGCTATGCAGTTATTATGTTCGTATTAGGATTCTTTTCCAAGTTTAGAAACTATATATATTAACTGAGAAATTACTTGAATAGAACTATGAGTCATCAGACAAGGTTTAGCAAATACAATACTTCTTTTTATTTTATGTGAATGTGTTTGGCTTTTTATCATATAAGAAAGTAAGGTGTTTGATTAGGCACGAAACTTAAATAAGAAAAAAATATTTTATGGAAATTGTGGTCTTAAATATATCATGATATTTCTATAGATTAGAAGCCTATCACTAAATTGAATAAAATGAGAAGTTTAAAAATTGTTTCTGTTATAGAAAACATCATTCTTTTTGGAAAGAAAATAAAGTATTACATAAAATAGAACGTAATGAGTTTTAAATAACCTTGGATATGCAAAAGATGCCAAGATATAACAGGCATGCTTTCCAAACTTGACAAGAATTTATAGATAGAAAAAACTAACGGGGGTTTGACACAGTTACCCACAAAAACAAAACTATTTACCCTTGTCTACCCATTTATTTTTCTACCCATAAACTAATTACATTTCTTACTCATAGTAGTTTTTGTAGAGAATTTTTTCTTTATTCTCTAATTCTTTTTTATTTCAATGCTTCTTTTCTTTTTTTTTTTTTTTTTTTACTTTTTTACTTTTCTGCTTTTCTTTTTTCTCATTTTCTTCTTTTTTTTTCTAATTTCATTTAGTTTTTTTTATATTCTTTTTAATTCATAATCTAATTTCATTTACTATTTTCATTATTTTTTATCATTCCTTTTTTTTATACAATAAAAATAATAATTGATATAGTAATATTTGTTCATCTTTTTTTAATATAACTAGTAAAATATACCTTTTATTTTATTTTTCTTTCTCATTTGTTAAATTAAATTAGTAAACTGAAATATATTAGTTGTCACTTGATCTAATGCACTGAATACTACATTGATTACTGTTGAGCGCCATAAATTACATAATCAGATTCTAAGAATCAACACGTGATTGTCATAAAATCTTGATCTCCTTCCCTATAAATATCAATACACACTCTATCATTAGCAGTAATACAACTAGTTATAGAGCAAGAAAATATAACCTATGGCAATCAAATCTTCATATATACTAGTTAGAATAAAAATGATATAAAATATTAAAAAATTGAACAAAAGTATAAGTAGCGAAAAAGACTTCTAGTAACATGTGATACCAATATGGTATTATATGTATACTAACAGAGCATATGATTTCTCTAGAATATTGTTACAGCTATCTGAGACTATACTACTCTACCAAAACATTAAAAGACGCAATAAAAGTATGAGAAAATTACATGCTCGTATTGCTAGTTAAATATTCGCAAAATAACTTGCTCATTTCGTATACTAATAGGGTATATAGTTGTATGAGGTCGTTCCAACAATTGCCTATAATTATAAAAACAATTAATACACATAATTTATATCCATCAGCACCCAAAAATTCCAGCATTATTGCAACTCATGTTTATATAAATAATTTCATAATAGAACTCACTTAAAATGCAGCTAAAACAACCAAAATAATGTTCAAACTACCATACGATACCAATATGACATATAACTATACCAACATGGTATACAATTTTACTAGTTAATTTTCAGCAACTATATGACTATACTACTATTACATAACACACATACATAAAGAGAAAATAAAAAAATAGTGTATCACATATTAATATAAAATAAGGTATTTCAAGATATTGTACTATATTATTATTATTAAAAGAAAATTAAATATTGTACCGATTAAATACAGCTAATACAACCAAAAAATAATTTAACTAGCATATGATACCAATATAGTATATAGTTATACTAATAAGGTATATAGTTAGAATGAATTGTATACTAAAATGGTATATTTGTATACTATTTGGGTATATAATACAAATTCGTCGTCTTCTCAGGTTCAAATAAAAAAATAGTGTACCACATATTAATATAATAAGGTATTTCAAGATATTGCACTATATTACTATAATTATAAAGTATTTCAATACAATTTCATAAGTGAGGTTTGGGAAGGTTAATTGTATACAGACTTTACCCTATCTTGCGAAGCTAGAATTATTATTTTCAATAAACTGTCGGATCAAGAAAAAATAAAAAAGACAAAATAATACCACAAAAGTTAAAACCTACCTTTGCAAATACTGGGCAATGAGAAACCACACGGGAAATAAATTCTTGTATTTTTCCTCTTCCTTCTTTATTTGTCGTGAAGAAGGTGTTGAAGATTTAAGTTTTGTATGAGAGGAGAGGAAGGAAGAAAGGAAATACTCAAATATAAGATAGAACTTTTCTTTCTGATTGAATTTTTCCAACTTTTTAACATATAGTACTTATTTATGAAGTTAGAATAAAATATATGTTGTGTGAGATGTGAAACTATTACCAAAAAAGAAAATAAAATGTCTTTTCAAGTCAATAGCAAGAACTAATTTTCACCAACTCCTTTGCTTTAGAATTGTTTCTCTTATAAATGAATAAGGAAGAGTGAAATAACATGTTTTGTAATGCTTTCCTTTTTCTTTCCAGTTATTATATTTTACGGGTAATAATAATTGATTGCCTAGGTAAAAATTGTAATTAATTTCTAAGTGGGCAAATCCGGGTAAATAGTTTGAGAGTGATAGGTATTTAGTGTAGTTATCTCAAAACTAAATAGTTGAGGGATCGATAATAAATTTCTCAGTAAGTAGATTGTTGGGTGTGCGAACAAAGTCTTGCATTGGTAGTTGAAAAGATTGGAAGACTACATATAAAATTTAAGTATCTCTTTATCTCTTATTGGTATGAGATCTTTTGAAAAACTTAACACGGAATGACTTTAGGCCTTTTTAGCCCAACATAGACAGATAGTGAGAGAAGAGACAAAATGCTCCCTTTTTAAATATTTAAAGATCCAAATTGTTTTATTAACATCTTATATAATTAATATAAGATGTTATATAATTGTTGTTATTGTTATATAATTAATATGTATTTAATTATTTGATGAAGCGCACTTCTAAAAATTAACGTCAGTAATAATTGGCAACCGTGTTAGTCAGTAATATATGATGGTTGGGGGGGAGTTGAAGGGAATTCATTCTTGTGCAACGGCCAACTATTTTACTTTCGCCTACTCTAAGGATTATGATCCTTTAATTTAAACATTAATTTGGAATTTGATTGTTTCATATCGTATTGAAATACTTATAACTACGTACAAAGAGATGCAAATAAGAAACTCAAACTCGCTGTAGACTATATAGTTCTATCTATCACACTGGAGGCTTATTTAATTTCACACAAATATTTGTTTCTAAAAATTCATGGATGGAGTATGTTATGCTTGTACAACAGTTAATTCTGCGGCATTGGATTGGATAAGTTGAAGCTGATTATCTGGATATTCTCCATCTTCTTCCCATATATGAGGAATGGCTTCTTTTATGTTGTGTATGCTCCTCAATGCGTGATCTGCTCCTGCCACTAAACTCGAGCTTCCTACCTGCACCAATAATAATAATCATGCTAACAAATACTTTTATTTTTGTTATTACATTAATTCATTTGAATTGGCACTTTTTTTTTTCTTTTGACATTAGTTATTCGTTTACTCTCTTATTCCATTTTAGCTATATAAAATAAATAATTTAATTTTAAACTATTCATTATACTCTAGCCGGAAAGTGAGAGCTTACAATCACGGTATGCAGTCCAGCTTGTTTGCCACTTGCTATGTTCCGAGCACTGTCATCGAAAAAAATCTAAAAGGAGAAATTAAGAGGAAATTTACATTCATGCTCAATCTTAAGGATATATACTCCAGTAACAAAGTTAGGAATTTCGCTTATTATTAAGAATATTCAAGATTTGACATATATGTATAAAAAGTACTTCCTCTATTTCAATTTAATAGCCTGTTTGACCAAGCTTTTTTTGGTCAAAAGTATCAAAAACGTTTTTGGCAAAAAATTGAGGTGTTTGACCAAAGATTTTGGAAGGAAAAAAGTGCTTTTGAGGAGAAGCAGAAGCAGTTTTGGAGAAACAGAAAAAAGTAGCATTCTCTCCAAAAGCACTTTTGAGAAAATTACACTTATAAGCACTTTTTTAAATCTTGGCCAAACACTAATTGCTGCTCAGAAGTATTTTTCAAACTAATTAGCCAAACACAAACTGATTCTCACTAAAAGTACTTTTGAAAAAAAAATATAAGCTAATTTTTGCAGCTTGGCCAAACGGGCTATAAATGACATACTTTCTTTATTATTAGTATGTTCCTGAAGGAATTACACATTTATACATTAAGAAATGATTTAACTTTAATGAGAAAGTTTTATAAGCACAAAAATATCATAGTCCCACAAAATTTTTAAATTTAAACTTTTAGAATCCCATATTTCAAAATAATCTATTAACTAACCTTGTATCAGGGCAAACTACATTTATCTAAATTGAAATGGAGGTAGTAATATTTAGCCTATATATATTTGAGATAGTTAAGTAGGCAGATGCATGAGAGGTAATTATAAGTAGAGAGATAAGTATATTAATTACATACAGTTTTGTTTGGATCAAGGTTTGCAATACGAATAGCAGCCTCCATTGCTTGCAGCGAAGGCTTACATAAGATGGCCTGCCTTTTATTTGAAACTTTATCCTCATAATTATCTTGTTGACGAGGATTTAGAGTCTCAAAGCATATAATACCTTGAAAACAATCTGCCAACCCCATCTTACTCAGGACTCGAATAACATGCGCTTTATCCCCGTTTGTGAAAATCTATATCAACCATTAATAATGTTCAACTGACCACCAATCGCTAATTAAATTAAATTAAACTGTTGCTAATTATCGGATTAATTAATTATTTACTATTTTGCGCTGTGGCATGGAAAGGAGGAGGTTCCTCAGCAGCGGATCAGATTTTAACACTTCATCGTATGGCAATCTTCCATGCACAAAACCATGAAATTCATCGTTGTCAAATTCGTATCCTAGCTCCTGCAAATACCATGTGTTATGTTAATAATTTGGTGAGAATAATCAAACTTAGATTGTTATTCTATCCGGTCCAAAATAAGTGATCTTTTTGGATGATTTTACACACAGATTAAGAAATCTACCTTTTAGTATTAATTAGTAATAGAATCGACCATATTAACCTTTACTATCTCACATAAACACTCATAACACATATTCCAACACTATTTACTCCAAGGACAATGTAGGAAAAAAATAATTAATTAATTCTTAAAATTTAAAAAAATCACTTATTTTGAACCACAAAAAAAAAGCCAAAAAATTAGTACTTATTTTGGACCGGAGGAAATAATATATAATTCAAAATACTTAATATATATATATAAGCGTTTGAAAAAATTGCAGTCAAAGGAACATTAGTCATTTTACTTCCTAAATAGTATGATATATTGTTTATATATGTAGTGTATAATTAATTAACCTTCAAGCCAGCCATTGTTGTGCCGTGCTCCCTATATAGTTCCAAGCACATCTTTTGCACTTGGGTTTCTTCAATATCCAGGTAATGCAGCATAAATTCTAGAATGAAATGTTAATTAATAAGCCAACAATATAACTACTATATATATATATATATCTGCGCATGACAAGGGAAACTATACCTTGTATATTTTTGCGACAAGCTAAGTTGAGACCTGAGCTCAGCGGATACAAAGTGTCATCCAAATCTATACATTTTAAAGAAGAAAAATCTTTAGCGATAATTAATGTACGTATTTTGTATAATAATTAATGAATAAATGAGATCTACAATATATATGTGTTTGACAATCCACTAATTAGTTGTTAGAGTAGTAGAAATATTTTTAAGGGCGTTCAAACTTGAAAGAAGTAGAAAACAATTCAGACAAAAGGTGTTCAATATATATTTTATATATCTAAAATCAATATTCATAATTTTTCGTAATTTTTCGGCCTTTTGCTAAAAGTGGCTTCGCCCATAGTAGTCATGCATACCAAACAGCAGGCACTCGTACTTAAGACTGTTGGATCTTGCAACGGATTCCATTTTCAAGAGTAGCTGTATTTACCTGCCAAAATGTTTTCAAATATCAGTGTGCTCATATATTTTTTTATATGCTTTCACAGGTAATTCAACAAAAAACATTAATTAAAAGAAATGCAGAGAATAATAACATATTACTCATATTTTTCAATGCATTGTGAATACAAAAAAGTGATGGTACGTATGTAAAAAACAAGAGTTTGAGGAAGAAGTTACTGTCACTAAGGAATGTCAAAGAACAACTTCACTACAATCAATATCCAAAACTATACTTGTTTGAGCTAAAAAAGAACAAAGGATAATATTTTTTTTTTATGCTTTCCACTCTGATTTTTATTCGATATTTTTATTGGTGCCTCAATTAATTCGAATTCTTGTTAGTAAGGTCCATAAAAGGGAAAGGTATTTCCTATCAATTCGAAACCTCTAATTAAGCATTGAGGGATCCCATCGATCTCACCATAATGCTTGGTGACAAAAGTTTAGTTTCCACAATGACTATACATCTAGTCCACTTAAAATAACTAATTAAATACTCCTAAGAAATAGTAGAACTTACTATGTGCGAATAAATTATTAAACAATTTTTTATAGGTTCACCTTTTTTTTACATTTTTTATAAACCAAGTGAATATTTTCTATAGATTCTTCAAGGAAAATTAAGGAAAAAAGAGAGAAACAAAATATGTTCGATAATACAACTATACAAAGTAGATGAGTTAAGTGGAGAGATCAAAATATATTACTCTACACTCTTTCCGTAAGTATAATACACTAGTAAAAAATCAGGTAAAAGCAAACTCCATTATTAAAGTCCATGTAAATGAACAGTAAACATCTCATGGTAATTGTTGCTATGCTGTCATTAATTAAATTAAATTAAGGGACTAAGAGCTAAGACAAGAGGGGTTGCTCTGATGGTAAGCAACCCCCACTTCCAACTGAGAGGTTGTGAGTTCGAGTCTCCCCAAGAACAAGGTGGGTAGTTCTTGGAGGGAAGGATGCCGGGGGTCTATTTGGAAACAGCCTCTCTACCTTAGAGTAGGGGTAAGGTCTGCGTACACACTACCCTCCCCAGACCCCACCAAGTGGGATTATACTGGGTTGTTGTTGTTGTTGTTGTTGTAAGGGACTAAGAGGGTGTTTGACTTAGCTTATAAGTTGGTCAAATTGGCTTATAAGCACTTTTTGGCTTATCTACGCGTTTGGTAAAATTAAAAGTGTTTATAAGTCAAGTGCTTATAAGCCAAAAGTAAGCCAAAAGCTCCCACAACTTATCAAATTTATCTTATAAGCACTTTAAGTTTGACCAAAATATTTACTATTTTATCCCTAAAATACTTCTTTTTTAAAAAAGAAAACTCTTAATATACCTAGTTTTTCAGTTGCTTATTATTAATTTCAGCACTTTTATCCAAACACGTAACTGCTTATTTTTTAAGTCAGCTTCAGCACTTAAAATTGTTTTTCAGCACCTAATGCTTATCAGCTACTCTAAACCAGCTAAGCCAAACGAGCTCTAAGAATTAGAGACGACCAACGAATTAAGGCATATTAACCGGCAGGCTTAAATAACTCTCAACGCACACATAAGACTACCAGATAAAACATTTGGAGTTACAATAAATATATGATAGCCGCCTTAATTTATATGGTATTCTTTCATTTTTATAGCCCGTTTGACCAAGCTGCAAAAATTTGATTATTTTGAAAAGTGTTTTTTTTTAGAAGTGTTTTTCTCAAAAGTACTTTTGGTGAGAAGCAGTTTGTGTTTGTCTAATTAGTTTGAACACTTCTGAACAGCAATTAGTGTTTGGCCAAGCTTTAAAAAACTGCTTCTAAGTGTATTTTTCTCAAAAGTGTTTCTCAAAAAAATATTTTTGGAAAGAAGCTACTTTTTTGTGCTTCTCTAAAACTGCTTCTGCTTTTCCTCAAAAACACTTTTTTTTTTGCTTCCAGAAGCTTAGCCAAACAACTCAATTTTTTACCAAAAGTGCTTTTGGCCCAAAAAAAAACACTTATGGCCAAAAATAAGCTTGGTCAAACAGGCTATTAGTTCGAGACAGTAATGAAGCCATGAAGCCATGCTTCCTTAATCTATATGGTATTCTTTCCTTAATATATATATATATTTCCAACGAAGTGTTCAACTAACTACCCTTTGTCCAGTTGTAGCTCCGTCCTTGATTTCAAGAAATGTCACCTTGTTATATCTGGAAATATGTTACTAACTTTTAACTTTCCATTTTACCTTTTTGACATGTGTCATAAATGTCTGAAAAGTTACAAAATTTGTAGAGTAGTGTATTTTTCAAAAAGTCCGTACTCGATCAAATGAAAGGGAGTGAGTGTTTGCTACAGAAAAGGCTAGCTAAAACTCAAGCGCAGTAGTATGCTTTAATTTAATTACCTGGCAGATGAAAATATTGAAGGAAATTGAAGAAGCTAGCTCGACAGGTTCCTGCTTCTACAGGATACAAATAACGTATGATCCAAAGGATATGATGGCTTTGATTTTCGATGATGACTACTTCATGAAGAGTTGAAGCTAATTTATAGAACCTCTAACCCTTGTATGTTGGAATAGGAATGGGAATATTAGGTAAACACCCACTGTTGTGCTACTCGAACTTCTTTTTTCTCCACTCCAACAAAGAGACCACTAAGGGGCACTGATTGCCAATTTGTCATACGTAAATAAAGAAGAGAGCAATATGGAAAGAATCGTATATACATCAATTTTTATAGAATATTTGAAAGGGACTCGGACAGCATTTGTGCTCGATCTGCCATGATCCTCTTTTATACCGAATTTCTTGCTCTGTTGCTACCTTGTTCTTCTTCTCCTTGTAAATGGTATTATGCTTGTAAAATTAATCATTTTATTCTCTTTACTCTCAAGGCCTAAGCGAGGAAAGTTGTTTTGTTTGTAAATTGGGAGTTGCGAGGTTCTTTTATTTAAATAATTCAGTATCCGTAGTCTACTAGTTTGATTATCCTACTTAAAAGGAGTAAACCGTTCGTTTCAAATTTGACCAATGACGACCAATGGTGAGCACGACGACTCACAGGTTTTCCCTGATTCGACATCCTGTGAGAGATGACCTAAAGGCTGACGAAAGACTCTATAATCCTTGCAATGGCATAGGCCCACTAGGGGACATTAAGAATATTCCTTCGAATATTTCTTATACTTTGTCTTTTACTGCTTAGGAAGTTTTGATTCCTTGTATATAAAGGGTGGTAATAACCTTGTTAAGGGGCCCCTCAATCTTGAGAAGAATATTATTTTACAAACGAGAAGTCTTCATTTTTTTATCGATCTTTCCCTCTAAAGATTATTATACTTAGCTAAGATTTACCCCTTCATCTTCGATTGATTTGTTCAAAAGGGTTTTAATAATTTTTGAGTCTAACAATTTGGCATAGTCTGTGAGGATTTCTATAGCTGAAATCATAGAATTCATCTAGATTCTCAAGAGAAATAATCAATTTTCTTGAGCTTCACAAAAATCGACTATGGTGGGAAAGGGAGAAGCGAGGCTAAAGGCAACAGTGGGTGTCACAAACAACCTCATGAGTTCCCTAAACGAAGCCAGTGGAGAAGACAACGAAAATATAACACTAAGTGCCATAGACCTGAGAAAGAGATCCCTCTCCCCCTATCCGCATGGGGATCTAACAATCCTGCGCGAAAGGGAAACCTCAATATCCACAGCAGGAGGAACGCTACCGGCTGTCAAAAGGCTACTAGACGAAAGTTTGACAAGTTCCTTGAGCAACATGCTCGAGAAACTCGTTCAGAGAGATACCGTAGACACGTCACCCGCAGAAGTCGCAGATGAGCCAAACATTATATGAACAGGTAACGTTCGTACTGTTTCCAATACAGGCCATGATGCGCTCACGGCCATCCTAAAGAAATGGAAGAGATGGAAAATGTGAACAAAATGCTCCACGACAAGATAAAGGAACATCAGTAAATGGTCGATAAAATATCAGATCATTTCTCCAAATATATAAAGTTTTATGAGGCCCACAACCTATCAAATAAAAGGTCTACGAGTCTAGTTTTTTACCAAAAATATCTCACATCAAACGGACATTGGAGTAAAAAGTTATGATTATTTTACCCCGGATTGTCCAGACTGAAATCGGGTCGCGAATCGGGTAGGCTCAAACAAGTGGTATAAGTTGGTAAACTAGACTTTGAAGACCTCAAAACATTTCATTTCAGTCCAAAACATTGAGAAAGCTGAAGAGAGGGTTCCATGGTGTTCTTGAGTGATTAAGGTGCGTTTTTAATGATTTTTACCGTTAAAGTTTGCCCACGTGCCTAGAAACTCATTCTCTACGCTTTGCAATCGTTTCCCCCTTCTATTATATTTGTTTGGAGATATTGTTGGAAGATTGAAATTTGATCTTCTTGATGGTTCTTCAGGATTTATACTTGTTTTGTCAAGGTAATCATCTTGGGACTCATTTATGATCATTTTACAAAGTTCTACGGACGTTCATCAAGTTAGGGTCATATGGCGAAATTTAAACTCAATTATGAACTGTTTATCGGTGCATATAAGCTGCATATATATAGTGTTTTTAAAGCTTGGGACGTAAGGAACAACTTTCTTGAAGGAACTACAAGCATTCAGACGTTCGTTGGAAAGGTATGTTAAGGCTAAGCTCTGTTATTCATTTTTGCATGAATTCTTGGAAATTCCTAAGACGCCAAATGTGATATTTTACTATTCTATGGCTAGAAAGACCTTCTGTGAAAGGAATTGGGATTGTAGCCAAAGTATTTTCATGATTCTATTACGTTTATATTCCATTCGTTCGGTTAAGTAAGGTATTTGACATCTATATATGTCATTTTGTCGGTTTTCTTATCTATATATATGAATTCTTATTCGTCTTTGGGTTGTGTGGCTAAGCAAAATAAAAGCATTTAGTATTTGCGATCAGTAATTCTTCCTTGTTAAACTGTATTTTAAAATCACTAAAGTGACACAACGATTTCCAAAAATCTCAAATATAAATTATGTGTTTAAACTATTAAAACACTTGATTTTTGAAATACTTTCTTTTACTAATCATCAAAAAATCAGGACTAAGTGAAGTACCTTAAGATTTTTATGAACATATTTAGAGTTAAGTTATTTTTCTAATCGAGTTATATTTTCGAGCTTATAAAAAAATATATGAGGTTTCACGAGACAATTGTATGCAATACGAATGTGATTATGAAATTATGAGAATAAGAGTACCAATGAGCCAATATTGGCTAAGTTCTTGTTATGGCCTATTATGTGCATTCAAAGTTCATAATACATGGCATATTATGCATGGACTTCGATCTTTAATCGGAGGTAAGGAGCCTATTTTCCCGAAATACTATATGTAGTGTACAGATGGCCACAGGTTGGCAATATGATACCGGTTAGCTACTGGAAGAGACCGCCATTTCTAGCATTTGGTTAGGTATGTCATGCATTTGCATCACACACACACACACACACACACACACACACACACACACACACACATATATATATATCTATATATATATATATATATATATATATGTATGTATGTATGTATGTATTCACGAAACACTTGATTTTTGAAATACTTTCTTTTACTAATCATCAAAAAATCAGGACTAAGTGAAGCACCTTAAGATTTTTATGAACATATTTAGAGTTAAGTTATTTTTCTAATCGAGTTATATTTTCAAGCTTATAAAAAAATATATGAGGTTTCACGAGACAATTGTATGCAATACGAATGTGATTATGAAATTATGAGAATAAGAGTACCAATGAGCCAATATTGGCTAAGTTCTTGTTATGGCCTATTATGTGCATTCAAAGTTCATAATACATGGCATATTATGCATGGAATTCGATCTATAATCGGAGGTAAGGAGCCTATTTTCCCGAAATACTATATGTAGTGTACAGATGGCCACAGGTTGGCAATATGATACTGGTTAGCTACTGGAAGAGACCGCCATTTCTAGCATTTGGTTAGGTATGTCATGCATTTGCATCACACACACAGACACACACACACACACACACACAGATATATATATACACACACACACACACACACAGATATATATATATATATATATATATATATATATATTCACGACATACGATTACGCGAGCATACCGTGCATATTTAATTACTATAAGGTCGGATGTCGGCCATGGAGGCTATCAGAGTTTCAGTGGCAGTTGGTATCTCTATTACTTTTGTTTTCATCATCTATGTATGATTCTACTTTTTGCCTTACGTACCAGTACATTTTTGTTCATACTGATGTCTCGTTGCATGGGGACACTGCATTTTTATTTCGTGCATGCAGGTCTAGGTAGGGACTCTGATATTCTATTGAAATCGACAAAGAAAAAGGATCACATTGGCCATCTGAAGGAGTCTTTCGAGATATTGAGGCAATACGAGATGAAATCGAATCCCGAAAAATGTTCCTTCAGTGTAACTTGAGGAAAGTTACTGGGTTTCCTAGTATCACAAAGGGGTATTAAGGTCAACCCGGACAAGATCCGAATCATTAAAGTGATACTGGAGGTACTGACAAACAAAAAGCAGGTGCAAAAACTAACAGGGCGAATAGCCTCCCTGTCAAGGTTCATCTCATAATCGTTAGATAGATGCCACAAATTCTTCAATATGCTAAAGAAAGACCACAAACTGCAATAGAATGCAGAAAGCGTCGATGCGTTGAGAAAACTAAAAATGTACCTATCTTCAACATTCCTACTCATCAAGGCAAGCCCAGGTAAATGTTTGCTTGTATATATAGCGGTCTACGAAGTCGCCGTAAGCTCCATCTTGGTCCACAAAAATGAAGGTACAGAATCTCTGATTTACTATATTAGTGCCGAAACAAGGTACCCTCAACTTGAAAAACTAGCTTTGGCATTGGCCATAGCTTCACGAAAGCTTAGATCATATTTTCAATATCACCCCATAAAAGTGGTAACAACCTTCCCTCTAAGGGGTATCCTACACAAACTCGAATTATTGGGTAGGTTCGCCAAATGGACCACGAAAATAAGCGAGCACGGCATAACATACCAACCGTGAATTTCCATTAAGTCACAGGTGCTCGCAGATTTTGCCGCTAATTTCAAAATAGAAATATTTCCTGAAGTAGAACACGAAGCTCTCTGCGCTTCCATACCGACGGTGCTTCTAATGCCTCAGGATCAGGATTGGGAATCATCCTCGAAGTTCCTTCAGGAAAAATAATTTGACAGTCCATACGATACCCTGAGATGACTAACAACGAGGTTGAGTATGAAGTTGTGATTGCAGGATTGAAATTAGCCCTCAAATATGGTGCACGATGACTCATCCTCCATTGTGTCTCTCAACTTGTGGTGAACCAAGTCACCCAGACTTTCCAAATTAAAGAATAGAGACAACAAATGTACCAGTTAGAAATTCACAAACTGCTGTCAATATTCGATGAATGTCGTCTCGACCAATTACCCAAGGCGTAGAATATTGAAGCGGACGGCCTCACCATGTTAGCAGCAGCCACCAAAAAATATCAATAAGGAAAACGTGATCACTTTTCTCCATTCTTCAATATATCACGTCGAGGTACACTTTGTAAGCCTGACTTGGTACTGGCGCAACTGTCTCGTAACATAATTGTAGGACCCGCAAAATAAAAAAGAAGCCAAAAAACTTCGGATACAGGCAGCCAGATACATCCTTATAAACAACAATCTCTACAAAAGAACGTTGGCAACCCCCTAGCCAAGTACCTTGGGACAAACCAAACAAGATGAGTACTGAAAGAAGTGCACGAAAGGCACTATGGCACCCACACTTGAAATCGTGCACTCGTCGCTGCCTCATTCGAGCTAGATACTACTGAATCACCATGAAAAAAGAAGCAGCGAACTACGTCATGAAATGTGAACAGTGTCAGAAGTACGCCCCTATGATACATCAAGCAGAGGAATTCTTTCATTTTGTCACTTCACCATGGCCGTTAATAAAGTGGGGGATTGATATAGTTGGACCCCTCCCAGCTGGACGAGGTAAATTATGTTTCCTTTTAGTTTTAACTGACTATTTTTCTAAATGGGTGTAAACAGGTGCATACACATAGATACTCGAGCAAGAGGTCATCACGTTCATATGGAAAAATATAATATGTCGTTTCAGTATCCCCAAAGAAATCAGCTGTGACAACAGACCTCAGTTTGTAGGAAATAAAACGACCGAGTTTCTCGAGAAATAGCACATCAAACGAATACTCTACATACTGTATCATCGATAACGGTTAAGTTAAATCCTCTAATAAAGTAACATTAAATATATTTAAGAAAATGTTTGAGGACGCCAATGGGTTATGGCACGAACTACTACCGGAAGTATTATGGTCATACCGCACCACTCCAAAAACTAGTTCGGGTGAGACGCCATACTTACTAGTCTACTTCGACGACTGTTCGAAGCAACATCCCAATGGCCAAGACCATCGACAAAATATGAGTTCGACCTCATTCGAACTACGACGGGATACTACTTCGATGATAGTTCGAAGTAACATCCCAATGGCCAAGGCCATCAAAAAAGTAGAGGAAGTTAACTACACCTAAAAGTTAATAGCTCAATAAATACCCCGGATACCGGGGAAATTACAAAGAGCACCAACCCATCGACAAAATAAAGTCTACATTGTACAAAATACCATCTACATTAATCCTTACAAAACGGGATCAAACATGCCCCCTCCATAGAATCCCCAAAACAAAAGAAAAACACAAGCAAAAGGCTACACACCATCCCCGGCAGGGTAAACATCTTCGTACCAAGAGTCTGAAGCCAAAAGGTTCACCTAAGGAGTATGAGGGTCATACCTACATGCCTCACGAGAGGCACGAGTTTTGTTGAGCACGGTTTGCCTCGATTTCCCTCCCCTCGGCATGAAAAGCCTTGTACATGTCAAGTCAGGCCTCAGCAATAATCCACAACTCATATAAGCAACAAGGAACTACTAGGTCAGCTGAAGCATGGGACGTGGAAGGTTGAGAATGTCGAGTTGCATCTTCAGCTCTCAGTGAGGCCACTTGACCATTCAGCACAGATAGCTCTGCCTCCAACTCTTTAACTCGCCCTTCAAGCCCTACAACCTTAAGAATAAAGGCCTCCCTCTCCCCGTTCAGCTCTGACCTAGAAATGCGAAGGTCATCTTAAAAAAATACCATTTCAGAAATAGTTATCGCCATCTTATCAGCACTAACGTCCAGCTCGCCCTTAAGCCCCTCAATCTCCGCTGCCTTAGTACTCAATTCAGAGGTCAAGTCGGCTACCTACGATTGCAAATCGACATTCTCAGCCATCACCCCCTGCTCAACTTGAAGTCATCCTCATTCGTCTTAAGGGAGGCCTCAAGCTCACTATTGGGGGAAACATCCTTCATGAGCTCCTTGTCCCTCTCCTTCAGCTCTTCAATCTTATGCTCCAGTTGGTCCTCTCTCTATTTGAGCCTTTCACGAAATAGTTGAAACTCCATGTCTTGAGTATATATATCAGCTATCGCACAATGCTTAGCACGATACTGGTGAAACTTGGATGACATCTTCTCATATACAACCGTTCCCACTCCTCTCACGGCGCTTGCGCTCAGTCTCCATGATAAGGGTCTAGCAAGAAAGAAAGTGACTAAAAATAAAATGCAGGCTGACAATCTCTACACAAGCCCAACAATGAAAGGAGAAAAAATAGAAACTTACCCGCAAAGCCATACAAATCCATATCACTTATTACCCTGAGCACCTCATTTTCAGGGGCCACACATAGAAGATTCAAAATGGATGCCACTTACTCACAGTTCGACAATAGTTTGAAATCTCTTTGGATAATTATGTGACGATCATGCCCCTCCTCTCTAACCTCCATGTGAGTATGTGACCTACAAATGCGTTGACTTTCTTCGGGTCGACGTCTGAACCTAAGCCTCTACCCTTGATGCGGTAGCCTCTAATGTTGGACGATGCACGTACAGGGTACAGAGCTGGATCCTAGGTGAACCCCCTTGGTTTGAGGAGATTACCTCGACAATATAGCATCAACCATAAACATAGGCACATGTACCGTCTGTGATGCCCCACTTCTATTAGCGTCAACAGTTACACATTTCCTAAGCTCTGCTCTCCTCATTTTTCTCGATAATAGCTCATCCCCATTGGAGGATTCATCCAAAGAGTGGGGATCCGGCATTGAAGAAGTCTCATCCCTCACGACCACGACTTGAGAAAAGACTTATAATTGAACAGGTCGAGGACGACCTTCACGAACAGATTCATTCAATACAAATTGTGTGGCCACAGTGACAACGTCCTATCAAAATGCAGGAACTAGCGACCTTCGCCTCGAAGATCCTCGGTCTACCATCGTTTGAACAGGTCGAGGATGACCTTCCCGAATAGATTCACCCAATACAAATTATGTGGTCGCGACGGCAACAACCTGTCATAATACGAGAATTGGTGCCCTCCGCCTCGAAGCTCCTCGGACTGCCATCGTGAAGACTTTCAATTAATGGATGGCGATATATAACCAACAAATTGGTAGAGAGAAAATCACTCACCAGTTGGAACTTTGGGGTCGTAACGCTTTACAAAGGAAGGCCAATCTCGTGTCTCCGCGGCATGGGGTAACAAACAAGCTACCCAATCCCTTATGCTTGCCATATGACGGGGCGGATGTCCCAGAGCTACAAACAAGAAGTAAACCAACTTTATAACGAATACATATGAAGGAAAAATAAAAAAGGTAATGACACTTACGAGTTCGTTCCATTGCTCAGGAATCCGGCAAAGTCAGAAACGATATGTTCGGTTTTGACGAAGAAGTACTTGTGCCAAAACTTGCGACTTGTTCGATCATCCGTCCCAACCACCAACCCTTTTGTGCAACGGTGCCTCAAACGCACCATGGTACCTCTATGGAAGCTGGGTGAGAATAGGTGCAAAAGGTGGTGGACGGAAAACTACACTCCTCCAATTCCGCATACTTGGTCAACAGCAGAAGCACCTTAAGAGTATATGCGGAAGTTACCCCGAGAAAATGTGGTAGAATCTTCAGAGTTCTTCCTCTAAGGAGAAAAGAGGAAAAGTGTAGCCAATCACGAAAGGGTACTCATAGAAGGCGCAATACCCATGCCTATGGACGTCTACAAAGTCCCTCCCCGCCGGAATCATGTCAAAATAAGCAGGAATGTTGTATTTTGTACGAAGAGTGTCAAGGTAAGCCTGCTCTGTCTCAGAAAGTACGGGGGCAAGAGTGGGAGGGGCATCTTTGAAGAAGTCAGTACGAGACATAGGATGTCTCGGTAATAGCGTTTCCACCGTGGGAAGACTATCACTTTCCTTTACCCACATATCCTCACCGCCTGAAGAAGGCGCCGCGGACAATGGGGTGGCCTCAGTGACCCCTTCACTAGAACGATGTGACATTGGCATGACTTTGTTCAAAGAGGTATTAATGCAACGAGAAGGAAGAGGAAGATATTGTGAACGAAGAACGAGGAAAGAAGAAGCAGAAATGTATCAAAGCAAACTCGGAGAACTAAGGAGAGGTTATCAGGAATGAAATGGCCAAGAACTTTCTAAAAACAAAACCCTCCACCTATTTATAGGGTTGGGTGGCGCCAGAATCAAAGCGGAAGGTCACAGAGTGGCGCTGGGATCGAAATACCAAGCCATCAACTCTTGCCTCGAAAACATGCACAATGATGATGCACGTGAGGATGACATCATTTCCCGATAAAATGTATTATCCGGTGTCTTACCAAACACTGATCCCATTGGCCTTGTCGTAACGTCTCAAAGGGTCAAACTTCTCCATAGGAATGCATGAGGTCCGCTCATTGAGGATGCACCAGGTTGCAACCCCAACAAGCGGAGGGACTAACTGTATGTGTACAAATTTGAGCAATGACGACCAACAATATGCACGACGACTGACGGGTTTCCCCTGACTCGACATCAGGTGAGCGACGACCTAAAGGCGGACGAAAGACTGTATGATCCTTGCAATGACGTAGGCCCTAGGGGACATTAAGAATATTCCTTCGAATATTCCTTGTACTTTGTCTTTTACTGCTTAGGAGGTTTTGATTCCTTGTATATAAAGGGGGTAATAAACTTGTAAAGAGGCCCCCGGATCTTGAGAAGAATATCTACAAATGAGAAGTCTTCATTTTTTTATCGATCTTTTTCTCTAGAGATTATTATACTTAACTAAAATTTATTTCTTCAAATTTGATTGATTTGTTCAAAAGAGTTTTAATTACTTTTGAGCCAAACACATATGTTTGTCATTCTTAAGACTAGATAGAAATATCATAATGACATCACCACCCCTGAGCAAGTAAGAGGGTATATCTCCATTGGTCCTAACGCTGTACTTTCGCATTAGATAAGTATATACTTTTGACCAAATGCGTGCTGAAGAATAATTGATGGATATATTATTCTGCAGATCACAAGTAAATATTCCTTATTCTCGGCGAGGGTGAATACATTGGCAGTCCTGAGCACATGGAATAAATTAAATGCTCATATTCCCTTCCAAAAGTATATTGCGTTACTAAAGTCAGCAAATAGTAGTAGAGCGGTGAGGAATAGGGCACTATTTTATAATCTGTCTAGGACATTGTCAATTACCAAATCTATCTCTCATATATTAAGTTGGAAATTAAATATTCTTTTAGGGTAGTTCAATTCGCTAGAAGAAAGAGCACTTATCCCTAAGACATGCTGAAAATGTGGTTTTATGATTTCTTTTGTAACTGAAATCATAGTTTCATTTACTCTGATCATACTTAATAGTTACTATTTCTAGGAATGATGTTAAATAGTTTCAAGTTTAATGATTTTAAAATGAAGTATCATTAATTGACAGCCGTGCCTTGAGCAAATTTCACTAAAAATAACTTTAGTATATTGGACTGCATTGGATTTGTACTTTTATTTGTATGTATTGTTTACATTCACATAAAATACTTCTATTCGAGTATGTTACGTATATCATACAAGGTAACAAGCCGAATAGCTTTATTTGGTATACGCATGCAACACACGTACAACGAAACTAGTGAATAATTAAATACACCAGTTATTTACACCAAATTAAGAAATTAAACCATAGCAATTAAAAAAATACCCCCCAAACCACCCCATCACACAAACACACAAAAAACAACATTTTGTACCACATGTATTTTTTATTTTTTTAAATTCTTATTATACATAGGGTTAGGGGTAAGGAAAATAGAGGAGGGATTACAAGCTGGAGAATCTAAACCTCGCCAACAAGGGAAAAGCAAATGTAATCCAATTGAGCTATGAATATTCCCTACAACATGTATTGAATCATACATCTGCTCATCTAATCCTTCCAATGTTTGAGTCTCAATGCAACATGGTCTTTCAATAGTTTCAATCATATGTGAAAGTCGAAAAAAATTTACCACATTTCTCTCCCTTTTTAGGCAGGTGCTATCTTCTTTAAACTTTCAATTTCTCCATCGAGTTAAGATGCTCTTGAACCACTACATACAAAAAGATCTTATCCTGGATAAAATGGAAAACAATCTTAATAATCTACGTGACATGGTACGAGTGTTTGAGAGATTTTTTTCAGCGAAAAATCTAAGGTGAATAATGGAAATCAAGGCAAGATACCAGTTTTGCGCTTACCAAAAAGAGATCAGAATTTTAAGGCAGTACGGACACAACTGTACAGCAGAAATTGCTCGCTCGCTAGATATATTAGAATGCAATCAATAGGATGGCAAATCCTAAGAACTTATGACAATATCTAGGAGACCAGGCAAAATGACAAGAGGGAAAGGGAGAAATGTAAACAGGCCAGACTGAGAAATTTTCCTGGCTACAACAGTATTTATTTTTAGATCTTATAGTCATATTGACCAAAAAAATTGAACTACTATATATGAAGCTATGGTAGTTAATCCACATCATCAAAATGAGTGCACCAAAACAGATGTTGATTTGGTAAAAATTGTATTATGTAGAGGTAATATATACATTGATTCAGCAATAAATGGTAGTAATTAGTTGACAGTTAATAAGATGATAATGAAGTAAGATATACTTTTTGTGCTTCTTCCCTAACAGACCGCAGGTTGGTTTTTATCTCCTTACAGAGTCTGCCTTCAATAATCCCCACAGGTAACCAAAGCTTAGGTTCAACATCAACAATGTAGAAAAGAGTTGTATAAAATGGTTGGCCCGCAGAAGAATCATGCTCTTTAACACTACCTGGGTTGCACTGCATGTTTCCGCAATACAAAGAAATATAAGGGTTCTTGAGAAAACTGAATACATGACAAATTGTAAGATGCAATGTGAACTCATGAGTCCACTTCAAAAAGAGAATCAGCTCATAGTTGTAGAATTATTGCAAACGAACTTTAACTCGTGGATTCAGAGAGTTGATTTTTCAAGCTTAACTTTTTCTGATCTTTGTAGTGGTTGGTTAGTACTTAGTACAATTATCAGTATGACTTTTATCATTAATTTATCATGTATACCTTAAGACATTCTCGAAAAAGAAAAGATGGGATCTTCAGTTGTTTCAATTTTTATAACCTCACATTGCACGTTTTCCACTTAGTTCCTAATAACAACTGAATGGCAGAGGAAGGAATAGAAAAAGGGAAGGAAGAATCCACCACCTGTTCGATAGACCATTTCCCTTCAAAAAGTTTGAAGTCACCTTCCACCATCTTAAACTCAATATCACGCCTCTGACCAATGGGGAGATCTTCAAGATCTTTCTCATAACAATCAACGATACCTTTAGCATTAAATTTGAGCCCAAATGCTAAGTCTTGTTCCCCAATCTGTTCAATATCTCATTAATATCATACTAATGACATATTAGTATATGTCATGGAAATTCACAAACAAGAGAAAATATAGGTGTGTCGTCTTTTGACTGTAAATTTACAGATTCAAATTATCAGATAGACCATTCTTAAAATGTGCAAAGTCAAGAAATTCCCATAAGGAGCAGCTTGTTGCAATTTTTCAAAAGAAGAAACATTTGATGCGCATTCAATTGAATGTAAGGAGCTTTCTTTCCCTCAGTTTGAATAATGAGTTTCATATATGTGTGTGCGAGTGTGTGTGTGACTGACCAGGAATCGAACAGTGTGTTTTATAACTTAGCCCGATGATCGTGATGAGATGTTAAGTTCTTTTGGAGTATTTCATGTTTTGAACTTGACAAGAAAAGAGCCCTTGTGTACAATTTGACATATTACATATTGGTGGTAAAAGGTCAAGTTGATGAGATTTTCATCAGGCAATAAGGATTGCAAAGCGACATATACAATTGCCTAAAGGATTTAAGTCGTATATACTGACTGTGTAATGAATTTTTTTATATCATTAGCATAATTTTACTGTAGCAGTTTACTTAACATTTATTCTAGCCTGTAGAAAGTTACTTTTTAAGTGACCTGATTGTGTAAATTATTTTACACCAGTAGTACTAGAGCTTAAACTCTTGTCTAAAACAGACTTGATGTATGGTCATTTGCAAGCTCAAATATTAATGGTAGCAGCAGCAGCTGTTGTTATTTTTCTTATAAGTCAATAGTTTGAATAATTCTAGAAACTAGTACATCTCTATTCTCTAACAATAAATTAAAAAATAAGAAGTTGGTAAGAACTAAAAGGAAATGACCTGAAGAAGTCGGGCGAAATTAGGTTCCTTCTGAAGCAACTGGCTGACGGCAAGACCAGGGATGAAATCAGCTAACCTTTCATAATCAGTGAGGACTTCCCACACGTTCTGCAAGCTGGCGTTCACGGCTATCTTGGATCGAATTCGCCGACGACGCTTCCCAATTACTTCAATCTCAATCTCAACGCCGCCATCGTCATCGTCATCGTCGTCGCCTCGGTCTCCCGTATCATTGACATTATCATTCCGAGTGTCGCCATCGTCAAAGGTAGCGTTTGACGTGAAAGTAACGAGACCAAATCTTTGAGAGGTTAGGTTAGGGTTTCGGTTAAACCTGAGGCTGAGGGTGGCGGCGGATAATGCATTGTTGTGGATGTGCCACGTAGCACCAGCTGCTATGGCTTCCTCACGGTACAAAATTGAAGATAGGGGCAGTGAAGAAGAGGTATGATTTTGCCACCACAACTGGACTTGCATTTTGTTTGGATTGGGCCGGCTGGCATCATTCTATTCTATCTTTTTCATCTTCATTTTGGGAATACTCTATTTTTATTTTTATTTTGATCAGTAAAAGGATTATATATTACTGCTACTTAACTAGAGTTCAACGTATTACACATCATAGAATCACCTGAGGTGACATTAGGGTAGTAGCTTGGGTACCTAAGACCCTTCATGCAAAAAGATAGTCACTTGTAATGTTTTGGTTACCTAGGATTCTAAGCATATTATTAATATTTATAGAAAGATTTTTTTGATAAAATATAATACACGCTCATATCCTTGGTAAGCATTTTCTCCGCAAAAAATAGCGATGCAGTAAATATCTTAACCACCGGGCAAATATTGTTTGTTTTTCTAATTTTTGCATTCTTTGCTAACGCATCCGCAATTGAATTTCCTTGCTTAAAATTATGTCGAAGTAGAAGGCTCTTCTCCTGGTGCATTAGTGACCTGCAATAGTGAATTAGATTAGTTAATATTACATGACCGTTCCTAATAGCCTTAATCATTTCTGTGGAGTCTCTTTCTCGTTCCAATGAAAATAGTTTGAACCTGTTTGCCAGTTGTAGTCCTTTATGGAGTGCCTGCAATTCGATATGAACCGGCCATAGACCGTGACTTAATTTTTGGAATCCTATTATCCATTTTCCATTATTATCTTTGAATACCCCTCCTAGATCATTTTTCAAATTTGCAAAAGCTCCATCAATATTAAGTGTTAGCCAGCCCTTTTGGGGGCATGCCATTTGATATTGATAGTTCTCATGCTTTTGATGGGTTGATTTATAGAGGTCTTGAAGCAGAATTCTAGGGCATGAATTGTAATTTTTTGGTTAGATAGACTGAGAGTCGTATTTTTGGTATTATTCTTTCTATTTATTCAGATTACTTAAATTATGAACGGAAAAAGCCGTTTCTAATCGATATAGGCGGAGCTGAACTTTTTATAAGTTTTTTTTATTTTCAGCAGCCAGTGTTGGGTTATAATTGTGGAGGAGACTTTAATTCCTAGGTTAGCCTATAGGTTATGAAAAATGGGCATATTAGAAAAATGTGACTAAATGATTCCTCTTTGTTGTGGCACATGGCACATGTATAGTCTATATTAATGCCAATATGATGCAAGTATTGGCGATATAAGATTCTGTTATGTAGGCATTGCTAAAGAAAAACCCTAATTTTATTAGGACAGCTAAGCTTCCAAATCTACGTAAAGTTGTATTGATGAGTACTGGTATCTTGTACGGTTTTGGAGCATGATTTACTAGTAAAGCAACTGTTGGAGTTACTAGACCATCTTGGCTAGTGTTTAAAGGCATAGGAATTTTGTTGATGTTTGTTTTACCTTCTTAGGAATAGTGAAGGATATTTTCGATAGGTTCCGGTGATAATTGAATAGAATGTCCTTAATCTTCATGGTTGATTCTTCTTATTTGAGAGGACCTTCTATGTGTTGTCTTAGGGTTTGACAGTTTGGAATTCAATTGGAGGTCCAAAGATTGAGATTTGAATTTTTGTCGGGATGCCATGTGATGCCTTTTGAGCATATAGGCCACCCCCTTGAAGATACTTTTCCAAACAAAGGAATTGTGTTAAGAATAGAATTCTATTTAGAGTGAATGTCTATCTTGTGGAGAGTTTTACTTTGTAACTAAGTCATATTTCTCCTATAAATAGAAGGGTCTTACCTCATTGTAATTCATCCCAAAATTCAATAAGAATTCTCTCTCTCTTTCTCTGCAATATTGTTCTTGTTCTTCTATTATTTTATAACACGTTATCAGCACGAGACTCTAACCAATTGAGTACAAACTTTGGGATTGAGCATAATGATTGTCAATTGTTTCATGAACTTCCTTCATGATTAAAATTCTGGATTTAAGGTAAGTATTTTACTTTTCTCTTTCAAATTCTTGAAATTCTATAATTTGATTTTATATACAGGCAAAGACAACAAAGTTTGATTATAACTCTAATGGAGTTTTTAAGAAATTACACCCACATGAAGTGGTAAAATTTCTATTCCTTGCCATGATTAAATTCATGTATAATTGTGGGCAAAGAATTGAAAATCCGTCCCATTGAATTTTGTCCATTCTCATTCCCTTTAGAGAATGTGATAGCAGTATGTAATAAGTCTGAAAGAAGACAAAATTATTACCATGAATAATCAGTTGATATGGACGTGGCAATAAACGAAATTATAATCATCATCATTTGTGGTAATGAGAACAATAAGGATTCTCAAAATAATCCCATACTTTATGAAAATATTTTTCATCGATTTGACATGAGATTTTATAAAGCACATACAGATGATTATAGTTCATCCATGACGTGAATGAGAAAATATCTGATTTATGAATATATATTCGTTTTTGGAAGAATATAAATGTGCTATTGGTAATGATTACTCCACACTCACCTCTAAAAGGAGGTTTGAGACGATATAAGAAAATAATATCATTATTATGGCATGAATGATCATTGGGCACGTACCTATTGTACGCCATAATATTTTGGCAATGTGGTTATTAAAGGACAACAATAATGCAAGAAACATATATTGCATATAATTTTGACCATACACATAATGGTATAACTTTCTCTTAAAAGAGATATTCACCACATGGATGTTGATGGATCGGTGGTAGTACAAAATTAATTGAGAGCTCCGGAAGAGCCAATTATTACTATTTTGGAGAAACGCAATTAATTATCAATAATGTATTGTGTTGTAGTACGTCTCAAAGAAACTTATTCAGTTTCCAAAGTATACACGAAAGCGGTTTATTATATTGAGACTATAAGTAAAGGAAAGATTTAATATTTTATATTACTACAACTTGTAGCGGGGTAATATGTATGTGAAAAGCTACCCACTTTATTCTCTAATTTGTACTACATAAACAAAGAATACCACAATGAAGTGGATATTGATATAAAACCCCATATCATAATAAACTTGGAGTTTATTCATAATTGCACACATCATGGTGTAAATCTGAAGTTTATCTATATTGATAATTTATCCAGTTGGCATAATTGGTTTTGCCATATCAATTTAAGTATGATGTGCAAAAATAATAGAGAATTCACATGGGTAAATATTAAAGAACTAAAAAGTTCTTTACGAATTCTCTTATATTGCTTGTTCTCATTAATTAATTGACCAACTAAAATTGGGATTGAATCGAATGAATGCTGGAAATATCAAAGGTGAATATGGGTCCATTCACCTGCCATGTATAACACATAAGATGCATCTATGAGATGGTTACATGTGCGATTATTGCTAACCCGCAATATGGTATTTGCGAAGTAACTTGCTCAATAATTTAATTTAGAGCATATTCCAGATTTTCTATTCAAGAAGTTCATCTTGATAAGTTGGTTTACATCACAACTAGTTTAGCAAAATGATGTATTGAGTGCCTCCACTTAGTAACTAAACTATTGCTTATGAGAACAAAGTTATATATATATATATATATATATATATATATATATATATATATATATATATATATATATATATATATATATATATATCAGTTTGATATACATTATATACAAAAGTATATTATTTTCTCCCATCACAAGTGGTTCAGGGTCAGGAATCAAATAATTCAATCTTACTATTATTGATGTGCTGTGTATATTTTGATTAACACCATAACACACAAAGATAGGTTCTTAAAGTTGAGGAAACAAGTTAGTTTTTCTAACATGAGGGGGGGACAAGATACAACAGTTGAGAAAAAGTTACATGGAGTGAATTATCATTTATACATCGAGATCCTCGAATAAAATAATATGAACTTGAAGTTCATAAAAGGATAATTCATGTGCATTTTATTGCAAAGCATGCCAGACGCATTTGCTGACCCAAATAAAGTAACTATACTCTCATTGCAAATGCTCATATTAAGTCCTAGAAGGACAAAGTCTATGGTAAGCTTAAAGCGTATAGACAAATCAGTTTCAAATAAACTTCTTGATAAAGAAGGTGAGCAAATGATCAAAATGATCATAATAATGGAGGCAAGTGATCTAGAAGATCACATGACATAACACTTCATAATATCTCATGAGAGATTCAGGTACCTGAATATATGAATGAAGAGATTTCTATGTTATGTCATTATGAAAATACATTGAAAATGATATAAAATCTTTGTCGACGTCAACATTCAAGAAGCTAGTGCACAAAAAATTGGGATGCGAAGGCTTAAGGATGTGAATTGATGCTCTCATCAGGGGGAGTTAATGCGTGTTGCACTCTTTTTTCCTAACAAGGTTTTGTCCCACTGGGTTTTCCTTGCGAGGTTTTAACGAGGCAACCAAAAGGCGTATTATTAGATATGTGTACTCTTTTTCCTTTTCTAGAATTTTTTTCCCATTGGGTTTTATTTTAGTTAAAGTTTTAATGAGGCACATTACTTATTGAGTAGACATTCAAGGGGGAGTGTTAAGAATAGAATTCTATTTAGAGTGAATGTCTATCTTGTGGAGAGTTTTACTTTGTGACTAAGTCATATTTCTCCTATAAATAGAAGGGTCTTACCCTATTGTAATTCATCCCAAAATTCAATAAGAATTCTCTCTCTCTCTCTCTTTCTCTGCAATATTGTTCTTGTTCTTCTATTATTTTATAACAAATTATTTTTTTTTAGTATTTTTTGCGAATTTTAGAATTAGGGTCAGACCATAGAGCGACAGTATTGGTCAAGATACTCCAAGCAAGATTGCTTAGAAATGTTAAGTTCTTATTTTTTGTTGTTATTAAACCTACGCCCCCTTCTTATTTTGATCTAGTAATATTGTTCCAGCTTATATAGTGAATCTTTTTTATTCCCTAATGGATCTCCATATAAAATTTCTTTGAATACGATTAATCTGTTTTAAGGTTTTATTGGGGAGATATGTAAAGTGCATAGCAACAACAACAAAGACAACCGTCCAGTATAATCCCACAAGTAGGTCTGTAGTTCATAGCATGACTAGGAATTGAGTTGAGGGTGGATCTGGCGAGGGTTGTTCTTCCAGCAATATTGAGAAAATTTATTTTTCAGAAGGTCAATTAATATATTGGTAATCACTGGGAGTAGGGTGGTTATTGAGGATGGGGTACCCTAGACATTTCCCAAAGGAATTATCTATATTTATATTAAAAATGGATGTTACTTCTTTGACTATATTGTTGGGGGGGGGGGGTTTTTTGAGAGGATAATTTGGATTTTTAAAGTTTGCCCTAATAATTTGCAAAACAAAGAAAGACTATTTATGGATTTGCAAGACTTCTCATTGATCCTAGACATAAGAGTGAGATCGTCAGCGAAGAATAGATGGGATATTCCTAGATCTCTTGTACTAAAATGAATAGGGTCCCATTGGCAAATGTCTACTTGATGAGAGATCAAGCGGGAGAACATTTTCATACACAGAATGAATATGTATGGGGATAAGGGGCAACCTTTGTCTAATACTTCTACTTGGACTAAAGAAGTCAATCATTGAGCCATTAACTAGGATTGCAATTCTACTTAAGCAAATGCAGTTCAAAATTAATGTAGAGATAGTTGGGGGGAAATTGAAGAATTTAAGCATTCTATAAATGAATGACCATTTTAATCGGTCAAAAGCTTTTTCTAGGTCAAGTTTAAGGATCATACTAGCCTTTTTCCCTTTCATATTCTTAAATTGGTTGATTATTTCTTGCACTAGAATAGCATTGACACTAGTTTTTCTCCATTTTATGAAGCTAGCTTGAAAGGGGCTAATCAAATCATTTAGAAAAGGTTTTATCCATAATTTTGGTAATGACTTTGTACATTGTATTACAAAGCCCAATCGATCTAAAAAAAATTTAGGTTGTTAGCATTACTGGTTTTTGGAATTAGGCAGATATAGGTATCGTTAATATTCATAGGAAGAGAATTGTTACAGAATACTTGCAGACAATAATTTATAATTGATGGCCCAACGAACTTCCAATAATTTTGATAAAAGAATAGGTATATACCATCACGACCAGGAGCCTTGAATGATTTAAAAGAGAAGACGGCATTTGTGACCTCAATAGGCATTAATGTTACCTAGGATCCGAAAATCAATTGAAATTTAGAGGATCAAGATGAATACTTGACCAGTTTGTGAATTCAGGAGAAGCTGTGAAGGAATTGCGGAAGAATAGACTGACAACCAAGAAAAAAGGTCAATGTGTCTCAAAATGGTTCCCTTTTGACCAATATATTCATCAACTGCAATAATTTTTTTGTAATAAAAATATTATATATTAAACTAATAAATTTAAGATATATGTCATTCATATGCATATTTAGTCACTTAGTTATAATATAACTTATAATTAAGTAATATGTTTATTCTCACTTCAACCGTTAAGATTAAATTATTTGATTTAGTATAAAATCCCTAACGAGTTGATAGTTAAGACCAGCTTTAAAACGCTTTTAACAAACTGCAGCGTCATAATATGCAATTTTTGAGATTTCATTGAGTGTCCCATTAGGCATCGTTTAGTGTTAATTAATTTTAAGAAGAAGAAAATAGTTGTCCCACGACTGGTTATAACTTATAACTATCTGGTCACATATATCTCCACAACATACTATAATGGTCATTTATGTCACTGTAAATTGTTGTGAGAGACTTATTCTTTGTCCTCCTTGCTTGGGACATGACAATTATAGTGATTTGCTTAATGTATCTATGAATTTTATATATCTTTCAATTTCTGTTTACGCTCACCTTATCTACAGTACTTTTTTCGCAATTAACCTAGAAGACAATTTTTGTTTGTGTTTATTTCAAAAGTTTTATCCCTCCGCATTATGAAAGCATGAATTTATTTATTGAGAAATCAACAAATGTTTTATACTTTTTTGTTTAATTTAAAAAAATTATCATGAATAGCATGGACTAGAGCTGAATGAGATGACCGCAGTCTTAATATACATCGTTCTATTTTATCCCTCTGCTCATACAAAAGATTTCTGTAGCAGATTCCAACTAATTGGAGACTGATGAGCAGTTGATTTGCAAGTCATAACAAGTATACAACCAACAGCAAGCCTTTAATTTGCTTCATCTTTTTCCTTAGTTATTTTCATGCCATCTTTTCCTTTCTTTGGCCATGAGGCAAAGTTACGTCTATGAAATGAATGCCAAAGCAAATAAATCCATGTCCATATGAAGCAACTTCTATACATGTCAATAGTTATTAACAACAAAGATGTCATACATCTGCAACTCGAATAGTCGAATACCATTTGATATTTCTCTGCATTTCTACAGTGAAAGCTAGTTATACACGCACATTGGTTCGGAAGCAGCTTTACAGTGTGTAATGTGTTGATCATAGAGTACTGAAATATTCCTTAACTTGCAACTTTGGACCCGCCTTAACCTACGAACTCTTGGTTCCTCATATTATACATGGGAATAGTTCTTCTGATTCATTGTAACTTCTGTCTGCCAGTCTTGCAGTTTGCATCCTCTTGCTTGACCGCAGCACAGATGACTACTATCTGAACTAATTAAATGCTATTAGCTATCAGCTCCCTTCAAAGAATGACAAAAACTTGTCTTCCTCCACAAGTCATGAGTCTAGTATCAGCAGTTTCTCAATCTGATCATCTTTATTCAGTGTCCCCCGTGTTTATAGACATGCACAGAGAGCTTTAGAGTCTAATGTTGGATATGTCTTGACACTATCCTCATTATATGTCAATTCTGAGGTTATTACATAGGTGGCCAAGTTCAGGTCTCGCATCCATCCATTCACTAAATCTTATCTCAGCTGGAGAACAGCAGTAGAGATAGGATCTAAATGTTATCAGGAAAAAATATCTCCTGCAAACAGAAAAGAAATAAAACCATTATTTAAAATCGTTTTAAATTTTTGCCTACTTTGCAGCAAAGCACCTTAAGATATATGTCTGTTAGCTTCAAGGTTTCACGTATTAATTTTGATGATAACAAACCAATATAAATCAAAGAACATTTACTTGTAGTAATCTAATTTTTGTACAAGTTTATTCAAGAAAGAAGATGCTGGTAAAGATCCAAACAAATATAGGAAAGACCGAAAGAGAATATCATGTGAAGAATTTATCAAGGAAGATTATTTTCAGAGATTTAATCCCCAAGCGTCATAGAATGAATAATATTTGAAAGTGAAAATTCAAATATTGAATGACTTACTACAATATCAGAAGAAGAATCTATGGAAAATACTTGAAAGGAAAGTTGCTAAAATCATGGATAAGATCTATTATTTTGTGGAAGAAAAATACTATATGGAAGAGATATTACAAGGCAAGGAAGAATATATATTATGGAAAGAAAATATATTATGAGTATAGTATATTTTCTATTATAAAAAGAGATTATTTTTCAAGATCAAGAAAGAAGTCAAAGAAATATTGAGATCTATCAAAAAGGAAATATTTTATTGGAAGAAGATAGCATGGTTTATTTTAGGGAGCAAATCTTTTACACAATCAAAGAAGTCTATGAAGAAAAGGAAAGAGGGGTTCTACGGAAGGAACACTATATAAAAAAATATTGGAAGGTGCATATGTCAAGCCACAAAGATATGATCAGTACCTGCTCAAAAGGAAATTATGTAACAAAGAAAGTTCAAGTGTCAAATTGTCCACAAGGAAATAAATGGCATCAACATGTACTCCACAAAATCAGTTAAGCAAGATTTTGTGAGCAATTACAAGAAAGTAGCGGGTGTCATGAACTCGCACTCAGAAGCCAAGAAGTACAAAGTGTCCAAGTTCGAAGGACATTTTCAAATACTGTCAGGAATCTATGGAAGCAAACAAAATTAGAAAAGGACATGATCAAGACAAAAGGACATGATCAAGACAAAATATGAAGTATCAATTGACAAAGATTACTATCAACAACCAAGGAAGGATTCAAACAAGAAAGGAAAACAAATATTCTTGAAGACCCATTCACAATGATCAAGAGAATCATTTCTAAATATTTTTGGCTTATGCAATAGCCAGAAGATGTTCAAAGGCTATAAAAAGGCGATCTACAACGGAAGAAAGTACGCAGTTTTCTATACAATTGTCTATCCAAATACAAGTTCTTTATTCTACTCTTAACAAGTACTGTAATTCACTTTAGTATATTTATTGTGTACCCAAAAGAGATAAAGAGAGACAGAAAAACATTGGAGAGGCAGTGTGCGCTAGAGGTTGTGTCATTGTTCGTTTCTTTGGTGAGCGAGTGAAAACCAAAGGGTCGTTGTTGGTGAGCGAGTGAAAACCAACCATGTCAGCGTTGGTGGTGGTCGATGAAAATCAAAGGTTGTACTCAATTCAATTTACAAAGAGCTCTAAAAAATAAAAACTCTTGCAACCCAAGAGGACTGGGTTACGATACCGCATTTGTTCCGAACCAATATAAAATTCCTAGTATCATTTACTTTATCGCTCTTGTATTATATTCTATTCCTTTACTATTTATTGTGATTAATACTTATTTAAATAAAGAAAACTAACAATTATGTGCAGGATGTCTCCGCATAAGTCGACCAGTTATGAAGAGTAGTCGACTAGAAATTTAAAAAGGCTTCAATCAAGAAAGGAAAACAAATATTCTTGAAGACCCGTTCACAATGATCAAGAGAATCATTTCTAAATATCTTTGGTTTATGCAATAGCCAGAAGATGTTCAAAGGCTATAAAAAGGTGATCTACAAAGGAAGAAACTACGCAGTTTTCTATACAATTGTCTATCCAACTACAAGTTCTTTATTCTACTCTTAACAAGCACTGTAATTCACTTTAGTAGATTTACTGTGTACCCAAAAGAGATAAAGCGAGACAGAAAAATATTGGAGAGGCAGTGTGCCCTAGAGGTTGTGTCATTGTTCGTTTCTTTTGTGAGCGAGTGAAAACCAAAGGGTCGGTGGTGAGCGAGTGAAAACCAACTATGTCACCGTTGGTGGTGATCGTTGAAAATCAAAGGTTGTACTCAATTCAATTTACAAAGGGCTCTAAAAGATAAAAACTCTTGCAACCCATGAGGATTGGATTATGATACCACATTGGTTCCGAACCAGTATAAAATTCCTAGTATCATTTACTTTATCGCTCTTGTATTATGTTCCTTTACTATTTATTGTGATTAATACTTGTTTAAATCAAGAAAACTAACAGTTCTGTGTAGGTTGTCTCCGCATAAGTCGACCAGTTATGAAGAGTAGTCGACTAGAAATTTAAAAAGGCTACGACCCCCCCCCCCCTCCTGGGGTACTTTCAATGTCTACTGGCCATCGCTCCAGCAAAAAGGATGCTCATCCCACCTACTGAAATCGGACCAAGGAGAGTAATTCAATTTCTCAATAGCACCTTCCCATTCCAAGGAAGAGGTTAACTGCATAAGAAATATATAGCCTATGAATGAAATATGGGCCAAAGTGCAAGTTCAATTCTCAAGACAAATTATATTCAGTTATTTTATACTATCCAATCCCGCTTATGTTTTCTGTTTTCTACTTTAGTTTATCCCTTGCTCTATCCACTATCTTTTTTTTGGGGGAGGGGGGGTGGGGGGGATTCACCATTTTTTTCAATTCTTCAATATTTTTTGCTTATTTCCGCTGCAAAATAGAAGTTTCAGCTCTATCTTAACAATAAAGCAGCCAAAAGAGGACCTCTAAAGATGGTGCTGGGGCAGTATGTATGTTCCTTTAAATGAGCATCTTCTGTCTTCTGCTTCTACCTTTCATGTTTATCAACAAACTCTTCATTTAAAAAAGAGATGGATAAGAACCAACCTTAGAGCTCTAATGCCCATATCCATGAGGTATGCTCGACGTTCTTCATCTTCATCTACATTCTTTTCAAGCTCCTTTGAATATTCAACTATATCTTCTCGCAAATGACCTGCACCTGCACACCTTTGGAAAAATTGAAAGAACTGAGACTGTCAGATACAATATTCAGATGTAGAACAGTAGCTAGCTATTCACTTGATTTAAAACTAGCTAGATCAACTCCTACACTTACACCATATCAAAGTAGAATTATCATGTGAGTATCAACATTAATGCAAAATTCAGTTTTTTCTATCAATTAAACTTAGAAAGCTGGCCAGCAATGACTTTCCCACTTCATGCCGTACAGAAAACCATCCTCTCTCTTCCTTTTTCTTTTTTTGGTGACAAGGTAAATAATTCTATTAATAATGAGAAAATCTTTTGTATACGAGCAGTACACCAAAAAAAAAAGTAGAGAGTTTATAACATAATACGATTCTCCACGAAAGACACCCCATCTTCTATACAAACTGGTACCTCATGGATGCACCAAGAAGAACTAGAAATGAGAAACTATTCCTCAGATGTACATAATCATTCTCTATCCATCGGAAAAAAATCCCATCAAAAGCTCTCATATCTCTTTCCTTGAGTTGTCCCACATCGGCGGGATTTGAGATCATTGGTCTCCTTATATAGCTTGGGCAATCCTCACCTCACAAGCTAGCTTTTGGGGTTGAGTTAGGCCTAATGTACATTCTTATCATGGTATCAGAGTCAGGCTCATCCCAATTATTGTTATCGATGTTGGACCCCCATTTATGTTGCCCACGCTCCAGAGGCCTGGGCGTGAGGGGGGGTCTTGAGTTGTTCCACATCGGCGGGATTTGAGGTCTTTGGTCTCCTTATATGATTTCGACAATCCTCACCTTACAAGCTAGCTTTTGGGGTTGAGTTAGGCCCAATGTCCATTCTTATCATGTGAGAATGCACGGGAGAAAAATATTATTGATGTATTGACAATGCTACAATGAGCCCTATATATACACACATAACATATCCTACTCGTAATACATATTAGATTAGGGTTAGAGTTATTTACTCCTATTTACACTAACACTCCCCCTCAAGCTGGTGCATATAAATCATATGTGCCGAGCTTGTTTATGTAGTTAATACGAAGACCACTAAGGGACTTGGTGAAAATATCTGCAAGCTGGTCATTTGACTGCACAAACTTTGTAGCAATATCTCCCGAGGGTATCTTTTCTCTAACAAAATGACAGTCAATCTCAATGTGTTTAGTTCTTTCATGGAACACTGGATTTGACGCAACATGAAGAGCGGCTTGATTATCACACACAAGTCCCATCGGACTAATCTCACCAAATTTCAACTCCTTGAGCAACTGTTTGATCCAAATTAGCTCACATGTGGCCACAGCCATTGCTCGATATTCTGCTTCTGCACTAGACCGAGCAACCACATTCTGTTTCTTGCTCTTCCAAGACACCAAATTTCCTCCTACTAAGACATAATATCTAGACGTAGAACATCTATCAGAAGGTGATCCTGGCCAATCGGCATCTGAGTATCCAACGATCTGCTCATGGCCTCGATCTCCAAAAAATAAGGCTTTGCTTGGAGCTACTTTTATATACCGAAGAATACAGACAACTGCATCCCAACGACTATCAGAAGGAGAATCCATAAACTGACTCACAACACTCAGAGGAAAGGAAACATCAGGTCTAGTCACTGTGAGGTAATTTAATTTACCAACCAATCGCCTATAACTTGCAGGATCACTGAGAGGCTCCCCCTGTCCGAATTCAGATCCATCGGAGTGTCAACAGGTCTACAACCTGTCATTCCTGTCTCCTCAAGAATATCTAAGGCATACTTCCGTTGTGAGATCACAACACCTCAGCTAGACTGAGCGACCTCAATACCCAGAAAATATTTTAATCTGCCCAGATCTTTATTCTGAAAGTGCTGAAAGAGATGTTGCTTCAACTTACTAATATCATCCTGATCATTGCCGGTAATAACAATATCGTCAACATAAACAACCAAATAAATACAGTGATTTGAAGCAGAATGTACAAAATACAAAGTGATCAGCTTCACTACGAGTCATACCAAACTCCTGAATAACTGTGATGAACTTACCAAACCGGGCTCGAGGAGACTGCTTTAGACCATAGAGGGACCGGCTCTGATACCAAGGGGTCACACGCTGGCGCGTGGGGTCGGAGCTTCGCTGGAAAATTTCTTCCGACGGCGTTTGGCGGTGCGTAAGGGGTCTTTTGACGGAGAAATTTTTACGGGTTGGTCGTCGGAGGCCAATCTACTTCGTGGTGGTATTGGTTTTTGCACAACACTGCCGAAAAGTGATTTCTTTGTTATGAACAGCCTCTTTAGTCGCCAAAAAATTGCACGGCAACGAGGTCTTTATTCGCGGAGGCTGCCGGAATGATGCACAGCGACAATTTCTCACTTTAGCTCTGATACCATATGAGAATGCACGGGAGAAAATATTATTGATGTATTAACAATGCTACAATGAGCCCTATATATACACACATAACATATCCTACTCCTAATACATACTGGATTAGGGTTAGAGTTATTTACTCCTATTTACACGACTATTCTAACATCTATTAATAATGAGAAAATCTCTTGTATACAAGCAGTACACCAAAAAGTAGAGAGTTTATAACATAATATGATTTTCCACCAAAGACACCCTATCTTCTATACAAACTGGTACCTCATGGATGCACCAAGAAGAACTAGAAGTGAGAAACTATTCCATCCGGAAAAAAATCCCATCAAAAGCTCTCCTATCTCTTTCCTTCCACAGCACCAACATGTGGAGCAAATTCCCAAGCTCTTGGATTTCTTTTCTAAATTTTCCGCCGCAGAGTGCCTCCTTCACTGTGTCCAACAATGCCTTTGCAGCCCAAGCCATCTCAAATCTCACGCCACAACCTAAGTTGCCACCAGACTATGTAGGAGGAGGTGGTCGACATCTACACTTCGAAAAATTGCTCCACTTGCTGCCGTCCAAGTAAAGAAGAACTTTTCTTGGGGCTGAGGAATCCAGACCCATAAGTGCGGACCCATTTCTCTTATTTCTCACAATATTAAACAGTGCACTACTGCAATAAATTTTGAATAGTGCTCTCATGGACAATACTTTATCTGCTCTCTCCATTCCGGTATCTATAGAGAAGGAGAAGAATTCAAACATAGATGAGTGTATAGTCCTTTTCCATTTCCTTAACATCCTTCAACCTGCATTTGCTCTTAGAAGCTTTATGAATCATTAGATTATATTTTCTTTCACCAGACACTGATAGACTAAGCACCAACTACACCAAACCCTCAAGACACATCTACTGCCACAAAACTCATTAGCTTTGTACGAGACTCTTATATTACCATCGAATAAAGATGGAGTTAAAAACTGAAGGAGAAGTGAATTGCAAATAGATGGTGGACACTATTAAGTGATGGTACAGGAGCATAAGCGTAGGGAGGAACGACGCGATAGCAGAGGTTTGAATATGTTATTCTTAAAGTATTAGTTTTACCCAATTGCCCTAATATATACAGATCTGAATTAATAAGACATGAAAGGATATAGTTGATTGACTAACTGACCTCACCAAATAAAATCAGAAACATTTAATCACTAGTTCCTTTTACTGTTGCATAGAGAATCCCTCTTTGAATCCATATATTTCTTGATTTTATGGTATGTGTAAGTTTATGAAATTTATTTCCTTAACCAATCTTCTGTGCAGTACTTGAGGAAGCTGGACTGCCACAGGAAGCTTGAGAAAAAAACTCATGCATTTATGGATTAAATAGAGAATGCATACCTTTCTATTACAGCATCAACATCTGTCTTGCTCTCAGGACCGTGCACAAGAACCCTAGTGAGGCTTAATATGTCTCTATAGTCACCCATTTTGCGTGCTTCTTCATTCGAATTTTGAACATTGAAATTCTCTAGAGGTGGACATGGAAGCACAGTGCCTTCAAATGGTCGATGAATATCTAATGACAGCTTAGCCTCAGCTTCAAGCCTTAAACAAATAATAGCCATTGCATAAGCAATCCCTCCAAATCCTGTGTGTGATACAAAAAGGTAAGATCCTGCAGCGCTGTTTAGAGGCAGGCAAAAGGAAGAAAAAAATAGTTAGTTTAATTTTCCTTCCAATGAGAACATGGAAAAGGAAAAACTTTCAAATAAATTCTTCACGGACACAGGTAAAAGATAATTGCTAGAAACACCATATTATGCCCTTTGATCGTAACTGACACAGAATATACTTTATCTCTGGATTCAGAGAGATTACAACAAAAGAAGAAGCATGTTGTGACATTTATCTTATCAAAGAATGAAGATTAAAGGCTTCTCAAACACCAAACTGAGCCAGACAACTTCTGAAATGATAGATTTTGTAAACTAACTAGTACTATAAATTGGCAATGACAAGTTAATGTTCAGTCAAGATTCCTAAACTAATGATTGAAAAAGAAGTTTAGCAAGGCATATTTTTATATCTCATTTGCATTTGGAAATTCTCCGTGATATATTAGAGTTGCTACGACGAGCCATTTGATAGACATGATTTTACTTCTACATCTAGGGGAGTCTGTCAATGTCAAGGAGAAGGCTGTAGCAGGACAAGAGGCTACACCAGCTTTCACATTTTAATCAATGATTACATCACAATCTCATTATACCAACTTTGCCCTCACAAAAACTGTTAACTGTCAATTTGAATGACCTGTCTCAGAAGTTGATGACATATAAACATTCTAGAGATTAAGTGCTGCTACTTACCCGTTCTTACAGTATTGGATAGCATCAATATCCGTAGACAAGGCTTCTCTCTCTCTAGTCAAGGGTATCCTCCTATAGATTATATCATACCCTTGGTACTTCAGACTTGCATATACCTCTGCAGGAGTCTTAACATCATCCACAAATATGTTCTCCCAATATCCAATGATACTAACTTGATTTAAAGACGGACTATACTCTTCACGATGCAAAAGCATCCTACCACCAGATTGTCTAATCTCAGATAGTATGTCATCTTTTAACCGTGCCTCCAAGTGTTCCACCTGTGGCAAGCAAGTGGTTAAAAGATAATAGAATTATCATAACCAATTATTTGAAGGGGTAAATTGATTGAAGACTGACCAATGAACCAGTGATTCCGACATGCTTCAAGGATTCAACAGGCTTGTCTAATTCCCTAAGAACAAAAGGTGTTCCATTAATATAAACGACAGCCTCTTCCCTCAGATCAGTTAAAACTACTCTCTTAGCAGCACTTTCTTTTGAGGTCTGCTCTGCACCAAGGTAAGTTAACATCTCCTTTGCACCTGCAATTGTAGGCGTTGCCATGCTATAAATGGGGTGTCCATCAACCTAAAAACGATGAGAAATTCAGTACAAATTCAAGTTTTAGCCATGAAACAGAACTCAAATCAGTTTGAAAATCTGCAAGTTCACTACAAAATTTATGCCCTTAGCTTCTATCTCTTTCCAGTCAGTGTAATCTACTCTTCCATCACGAGGTCACGTATGTGTATTGCACGTGAATGGCTTTGGAAAACGTGAAAACGGTAGCCTATACAATTAGATGCTAAAATTGAATATTTTATCTCTTTAGCGTGTGACCTGAATTCTGCCTGACTAGATGGACAGGGTTCACGCTGTGACAATTTGGATTATGGATTTTTCAATGAGATCTATTGTGGTCGCGGAGGGATAAACCAACGATGTACTCTGTGCTGATTGCTTGGGATAGAATATTTTGAACTTCTTTGTTTGGCCGATTGTTTGTACACTGCTTTGGTTAGGTTTTCGGAAATAGTCTCTCTGCCCTTCCGGGGTAGGGGTAAGGCTGCATACATCTTACCCTCCCCAAACCCCACTTGTGAGAAACTACTAGGTTTATTGTTGTTGTTGCTGCTTTGGTTAGGTTTGACTAGCTGTTTTTACACTACCCATTGTTGTTAACAGTCTTTTGCAATCTTCTTCGACATAGTAATTTTCTGCTTCCCTGATCTTGGTGTATCGTTGTTTTCATTTCTGGTTTTACATTTAGATCTCTAATAGTAGCAGAGTGATAGACACACCCCATAATGCATCGCTGATTGGGGTACAATACTTTGGACTTCTTTGTTTGACCCACTTTTAACACTGCTCTAGTTAGGCTTGCCTAGCAGCTTTTTATACTATCCATTGTTGTTGACAGCCTCTTTGTAATCTTCTTCTACATAGTTGCTTCTCTGCTCTTGGTGTGCCATTATTTCCATTTATGGTTTACTTATTGCTTATTGCTTATTGCTTTCGTTTCTTAACATTCTATGATCCCAGTTGGGAAAAGATAGCAATCTTCTATAACAAAACCGGGCATAATCATGAACTATCTTCTCTCTCTTTTTCTTTTCTTTTTGGTTTCTTGTGTGTGCGTTTTTTTATGGGTATATTAATTCTTCTCTCCAATCTCCTGTTTGTATTTGCAGTTCATCGGAGCATCCATACTCGCATTTTTTCATTTGATCCTAATTTCTCAATTCTATTTATGTATTGTTCTCACCCTACCCTATATAGGAAACCACAAAAATATGTTAAATAGTTAAAACTTAGTAACAAATGTACAGATGCAACATCATACTCTATGTATTTCGTGTATGCTAAATCTGTCTCAAATCACTCTTCCAGTGTCTCCTCTTATTTCTCAGACATGATCAAAAGCTGAAAAGCTTCAGTGTGAAATATATCCTAATTCCTCTACTTTGTAATTCCCCTTACTTCATCAAAAAAGATATATCCTAATTTCTCTATCTAGCTGAAAATAGTTCTTGGCCATATGATGTTTGTCACTTGGCTTCGAATTTATGTGTTGAAGATTGTGAAAGAATAACAAAAAAACATGACCTATCTCTATCACAAAGGCCTGTGGTGCGAAAGGTGCCCATACATCTATCTTGGAGTTGGAAACCCTAACACTAGTTAAAATATCTCCCATTAGGCATGTGAATTCAAAATTCAGCTTCTCTTAGCATCATGATAATAATGGAAATTTAACATACCTTGTAAACATGAGGAGCACCATGAATTTGTATGTGACTGGAAGTTCTTTGGCCAGGAAAGAAGTACATCTTGAGGATAGACCCTTTCCCAAGAACAGAGCCATTCCGATCTTTCACAATAGCTTCCATAACAGCATCTCCATGTTGTGACTCTTGCGGAGCTCTTAGTTCCTCCTGCACTTACAATTATAACAGAATCAAATCAAGCTTAAAAAAGAATCCGCAACAGAGACAGACAGATGTCAGAGGCATTACAGGGATGGTAAAGAATCTCCCAGGCCTTAATCTAATTGACCACTTCATTGCTTGAACCTCTGGCCTCTGGTGTAGCCAATCTTTGAAAGTCATCCTTGATTCTCCTTGTCCGCAAAATCCATCAAATGCTTCGCTGCCAAGATATGCAGCAAAAGCGATCAAACGAAAATATCGTTCCAAGTACTCAGCACCACGATTTAGTGCTACTCTTCTTTCTCTAGGCTCAATATGCTGCTGATTACACAGCTTTCTGTATTGCAAGACCGCTTGGCGTATGTTCTGTAGAGCTGAACATCGATCAATAATAGCATCTAAGGCCTCTCGGCATTCCACCCCATTATCAAACAATCTTGTTATTTTCCAGAGCAACAGGATGTCATTTATCCCAAATGCGTCACTTGAATCTATTTGAGGTCTATTTTTTGATACTAATAATGTAGGTGGATGGTTTTCGCCTTCACTTTCATCACCACTTGACATATCACCACCTACATCTGGATTTGATGCATCATTTAATACTCTAATGGGTCTCCCATGATCAATACGTGATTTCAAAAGGCATGCAATTACAGTTCCAGTAGTAGTCCTCCCTATGCCCATCTGTAATTACAGAAATAAGTAAAACAGCATCTCCCGTTTGGAGCCAAAGGCCATAGAAAATACAAGTAAATCAAAGAAGAAGAATTCATACTAGGTTACCTGGCAATTAAAGACAAAAGCAGTATCTTTGGAAGCAGATGCTATATTAGAAGTCAATAAATCGAAGTCAGAACTTTTGGGAGCTTTGCCATCAGTGATTGGAACGCGGGCATACTTTATAGGAAAACCATCAGCTTCCAAGCACTTAAAGACCTCCACGGGAGTTTGAACTGCATCAGAGCTCACATGTTCCCAAGCATCAAATATTTGACCATCATCAGTTTCGTGAATGACCATTATTGCACCTTGATAACGGTCAGCTTCTCGCATAATGTCATCCTTTAATCGAGCTTCCATTTTTTCCACTCTTTCACGATCGATCCCCTTAGATCCACATACTTGTAATTAGTCAGTCTAGTTATCATGTCTCGAAATATAAAGGAATAGAGGAGTCAAGACTCCAAAGCAAATCCACTTAAAAGAAGGAAGCATCTTGTATTTTCAACTAAAATATTGTAATACAAAAAGCAACCTTGCATTAGAAATGCAAATATTGTAAACTGAAGTAACCAAAATAAGGCTTTTAAGCTAGAGATCAGGAAATTTAACAATTCCAAGTGAAAGATAAAATAGTTACAGCAACAGAAGGGTAATTCGAAAACAGAACTAACTGTACCATTTGATATCTATCAAATTAGCTTGGAACAAATTCCAATTTATGCAATCTGATTGTTCCGTACAAGGAAGTACTTACTAAATTGCTGTGTTTGATAAAATATGTATCTGCCAAAGGTTCAAAAAAGGACTTAAAGCAAAGATATTTGCACTATGTTCTATATTGAGATCTCATTGGAATTAAGAATATCTTCTAAAATTAATAAATGCAACAGAAGAAACTGCAAGAACTTTTAAAGGTAGTAAAACAAAAGTTATAATCAAACAAAAGTTCCATGATCTGCCTTTCTTGATTTTGATGTGAAAAGAAAAAATGAAAAAAGAAAGAAAGAAGAAATTACATTCACCCAAATAGAGGTTGAAAAAAGAATTCTTTTTTTTTTTTTTTGAGATGGTAACAATTTTTATATTCAGAAGCACAAAGGCTGTGCTGGCCATGAAAAAAGAATTCTTCCAAACTGAAAAAACCAAAAGGACATAGAATGGCTTCTGGCAGCACAAAATAAGTCTCAAATTTTGGCATAAATCTTCAATAAGTGCACGAAACAGCAATTTATATTATAAGGACCGAAGTAAGAGTTTCGGAAACGACCACCAAGTATGAGAATCTAAGACAAGTATGGACCTAACACAGATACATTCAGCTTTTCGTTAGTTTTTCTGTCTTTTAAAGGATCCATATAATGTTACTATATCATGTAGTACCCATTTAAAGGATCCATTAATGATATCATACAATGTCACACACGTTTGACAAAGGTATGTTAATGCAGAATGACGAGTGTATGTATCATCGGCAGCAATATGGTCTGACAGAAGTTAGTTATATTAAATTTTCATGAAATTGCACTCATACCGTATATTCAAGCATATTTTTATACGGCCTTTCAACCTCACGGAGTACAAATGGTTTTCCGTTGATGTAGATAACAGGTTCTTCTCTCATATTGTGCCAGAAAACTGGATGTCCACCTTTGGAGCTACCAATCCTTTGAATTACAGATCGAATCCCACTGACGGTGGGATTCGCAACACCATAGACAGGAAATCCTGGAATTTCTCTAAAGTTCGGAGCACCTTCTAATATTTCTGGCAAGCCAGGATGTTGACAGCCAGGACAGTGGTCACTTTTAAGAACAGTTTGAGGTCCAAGAACCTCTCCGTTCCTCAAAGCAGCAACTTGCCCCATCTCACAAGGGCGACTATCAGCAGTGTCAACCAATTTAGCAAGAGAAGGTTTCAGACTCGCGTAGCCAAGTGCTCCCATTGGGTCTCTCCTTAGCAACCTGCAGCCAAATCTAGCACATAAGTTTCCAATAATGCAAGATTCCTTTGGGCTTTTCCAGTGAAGCAGCATCCCTCTGGAGCCCATACAAATGTGCTATATCACAAGATGGTCCTTCAATATTAGAGATCACAAAATTCTATTAACAGTGTCCAAGGTCAAGAAACAGCAACATACCCAGTAAAATCCCACTAGTGGGGTCTGGGAATAGTAGAGTGTACGCAGACCTTACCCCTACCCCGAAAAGGGCAGAGAGGCTGTTTCCAGGAGACTCTCGGCTCAACAGAAAAGGCAATAATATCAGAAAAGAAATAAGAGAAAAGACATGTAACAATAAAATATACTACAAAGAAAATAACCACAACAAATAAGTGAAAAGACAATAACACAAAACTATGCAAAACACCAATGTGAATACAACAAGGACCGCTAACAAACCTAACGAAACTCTAACAGACTACCCGGTACAAAGAGGGAAGAACTGTCGACTACCCCCTAACCTACCACCCTAATGCTCAACCTCCAAGGTCAAGAAACTTTTACTAATATATATAGTAATATCGTATTCGATACAAAGCATCATCCACACAGATGAGATGTTATAAGGCATGCCTTTATTACATTAGAAAAATTTAAGCAAATCAAACCACCAGCATAGCTACACATCTACATTGGAAAGTAACTCGATTAAAGTATGGCATAGTGGAGATGACTCGGTAATCTTGAGAGGCTTCTCAAAGTTCAGATCCACAAGTTCATAAAGATGTTTCTGCCTGCTCTCTCCAAATACCAACCCCCAAGCCGAATAACTTAAAAGGGAACTAAGACAGGAACAATTGAACAAATTTAGTGATTGCATAGACTTTCTTGCAAGATATAAAATGCTAATTTTCTCCACATAATTTGAAAGTTCAAATACATAAGTACTTAATGAACAAGTAAATTGTCTGGGAAGTGCAACAATTGAACTGAAAACCAGTGTAGAATAAAGTCAAATTTTGGGCCAAATTATGTTCTTGTTCTGTAGGTATCTCTTTAATTTCTCAGATAAATATCAGATTAATTGAAATTATGTAAGATTGCAAAAGTTCCTCAGGTCCAACAACAGACATGCAAGTGAATCAGTGACAAAATACTGACACAAAATAATGATGTCCGATAACCACCTGAAAGAGTCAGTTCCAGCAGTTACGTTTATGCATCAGAAAAGATGGAGTAAAAACAATAATAAGAATAACGATGATAAAAGCAGCAATATAAAATATTGTACACTTTGAACAATAGCAGAAAATTTTATCCTCACCGACGGATTATACTATATAACTCTGGTCTTGCTTTCATCCAATCGCTAAAGCTGCACTGAGCAGAGGACCTAGAAAATAGTGCATCTCGTTGTGTATGGAGATATACAGCAAAACATATAAGGAAGTAATATCTTTCTAGGTACTCCACAAAAAACGAAAGTGCAGCCTCTCTCTTCATCTCATCAGGTTGGCGCAAAATACTATTGCGGTAGATAGCAATAGCTTCACGTAAGTTCTGCAAGTAATCCATATTAACAATTTAAATGAAAATTTTGCATTATAAATTATTTTTATCTCGGAGCCACACCGAAAGAAACTGCATATTTTCAAGCTTTCCAAAATGAAATGAAGTACAAGGATGATAGAGAAGATTGATCATGGATTTTCTCATCACAAGAAGCAGATCATGAACAAGAAGACAGCATAGTAGATAGTGCGCAGAAATAACCAAAGGCAAATGGTAGAAGCAAAACATATTCCCAAACATAATACAACCATACCTGCATAGAGGAACATTTGTCAATGACTTTATCCACTTGTCTTTTGCCTTCAACACCACCCTTTAAGGCATAACTCCAGTCAATAACAAATCAAACAATATGTCCAATCTTCTTAAATTACTTAAATAGAAAGTTAGACTGCTTTGCTACCTCTAATACCCGAATCAAGCTTCTAATTACAGCATATTCCCCTCTACGGATTGCCTCCTCTGAGTTTGGTAATGTATCATTCAGATTGGAGACACAGTCGGAAACTCTACCAATGGAATTGCTCCTTGGAATTCCTGTTAGATGAAGACAACTCAAGTAATGTTTCCAGCATTCAAAGATTTAAACAGAGAAGTGATAGAATTAAAAGTGTGATTCATGCAGAAATGCATGACATACAGGTTTAGAGATTTAGCTTTTACATCAATTCCTGGCAATCTGCCTTCACAGTTTTTTTTTTTTTTTTTTTGGGTGAGTGTGTGATGAAGTAATAAATATTTATTAATGAAGGGCAAAAGACCTCCCGTATACCATAAAGTAGAAAACCTTATAAGATAGAATTCTTTTACAAATACAGTATGGCACCCAATAATCTATACATATAGGAACCTCATCAGTACACCAAAAAGAAATCTAGTGTACAGAATTTACAAATTCAAATTCTCCTATTTGTCTCTCCATATGGTCCACATAACTGCTAATGGAGCAAAAATCTCATGCCCGTCGTCTTTTCTTTCGTCTTCTAAGGGAAAAACTAAACATCACTTTGTTTACAGTGCCTAGCATCACCACTGAATTCCAATTTTACCATCTCAATATTTTCCACTACAAGCGAGAGCTACCCAATAATATAAAACAAGATGGTCCACTTCTTCGGCCGAGATTTTACACATAAAACACCAAGCGAAAAACACATTTGTCGGTTCACTGGGATCCATACCGATATATACTGGAATCAGTGTCCTCCCTTACCAAAAGCTTCTCATCATAGGAGTTAACAGGAAACATGCCACTATTCAACCCCCCCCCCCCACCAAAATCCCAACCCAACAACAACAACAACAACCCAGTATATTCCCACAAAGTGGGGTTTGGGGAGGGTAATATGTTGTAGACAGGCCTTACCTCTACCCGAGAGGGAAGAGAGGCTATTTCCGATCGACCCTCTATGTACCATAAATAAACTGGCATACAATAATATTAAAATAGTAGCTACCAGAGATGACTACCATAAGGGAACACAAACCAATACACGAATCCTCAACGAGTAGCCCCACCATGCCTCACCCAACCCCGGGAAGGAGTATGGGAAATCTAGAAGCCTCTATCCTACGACCCTGATACTAGACCTCCAGACTTTCCTATCAAGGGTCATGTCCTCGGAAATCCGCATCTTAGCCATGTCCTGCCTAATTACCTCTCCCCAATATCTCTTAGGCCTCCCTCCTGCCTCGCCTCACACCGACCACCGCTAGCCGCTCACAACTCCTCACCGGGGCATCGGGGCTTCTCCTCCGCACATGCCCGAATCACCGAAGCCTTGCCTCTCGCATCTTCTCATCCACTGGGGCCACCCCCACCTTCTCCCGAATAACTTCGTTCCTAATCTTATCCAACCTGGTGAGCCCGCACATCCACCTAAGCATCCTCATCTCCGCAACCTTCATCCTCCGAACATGAGATTTCTTCACCGGCCAACACTCCGTCCCATACAGCATGGCAGAGCTAACCACAGCTCTATAAAACTTCCCCTTGAGTTTCTGTGGCATTTTCTTATCACACAAGACTCCTGATGCAAGTCTCCACTTCGACCACCCCGCCGCTATACGGCGAGTGACATCCCCGTCTATCTCCCTGTCCCCCTGGATCACCGATCCAAGGTATCTGAAACCTAAGTTGCTCGGCTATGGCCTGAGATCCAACCTTCACGTTCCCTCCCACTTCGCTCGGCTCCGCGCTGAACTTGCACTCCAGATATTCTGTATTAGACATGCTTAGTTTGAAACCCTTAGATTCGAGAGTCTGTCTCCATACCTCTAGCCTCTCGTTAACACCGACCCTCGTCTCGTCTACCAGGACTGTGTCATCAGCAAATAGCATACACTAAGGCACACCCCCTTGAATATGACGTGTTAAAGCATCCATCATCAATGCAAACAAGAGAGGGCTAAGCGCAGATCCTCGATGGAGCCCCATAACCACCGGAAAATGGTCTGAGTCGCCACCCACTGTCCTAACCCTAGACTTAGCTCCATCGTACATTTCCTTGATTACTCAAAACCCCAAACCCCAACTTCATAAATCGTGTTTTTCCTATGTACCGCTTTGTTTGTGGAGATATTTGACTAACCTTTAGAATTCTGCAACTTCTTAGTCTTGCAAGACCTTTAAACCCTCAAATCCCTCTCCACTTTGTAGCGTTCTATGTTGTGTGGACTCTCCAAAATACTGCCGCACCCGTGTCGGATTCTCCAAAACTACACTGCTTTTTGAGAATCCAACACGCACTCAGCGATATTTTTGAAGAGTCCGAGTAGCATAGGTAGCGTTTGTAGCTGTTGGACTGATATCTCCTTTTGGCTTGAAAATTTATACATGTTTTGAAATGAAATTTTCATAGCACTATCCCCCACCACCTGTGACCCCACAAAGTTACCCTACTTCCGTCTCCCACCCTGAACGATACATTCCCATTAAACTCTTCCTAATCTTTAAAAATATTCCTCCATAGGTATAAATATAAAAGTGTGCCATTTTTAGTGTTGCATCCCCCTTCCAAGACCCCATATTTCTCCATGATCACGTCTCTCCAATGAGCAAACCTCAAATCTCCATAAATACTTCCCTAGTAAAGAATAAATACCTTAACTCTTTAACCCCAAGTCAACCCCAATACTTGGTATTGTAATAATCTCCTGGTGTTCCAAGTGATACTTCAGCACCCCATTAGTTGAATCCATAGAAAATCCCTTTGAAGTTTTTCCAACTTCCATTGTTGGTAGCATTTTCCTGGCTTGTTGTTGATATTTACTTGTTTCTCTTCTTCATCTCGAGCCGAGGTTTTTCCGGAAACAGCCTCTCTACCTCCCCAAGGGAGGGGTAAAGTTTGCATACACACTATCCTTCCCAGACCTCACTCGTGGGTCTCCACTGGGTTGTTATCGTTGTTACAGTTTGCCTCTTACAGTTATATTGCAGTTATTAGTTGGGCCTTTAAGCATATTACCAGTTACTACCTTTGTCCCAATTTATATGTTATACTTTTCTTCTTAGGCTAGCCCAAAAAGAGTGACATACTTTCTTATTGGAAACCATATAACTTTAAACTTCCTACTTTATCCTTAATGAGATGATTTAAAGCTACATCAATATCTATGGCTAGTTTTATACCACAAATTTCAAAAGTATTCCTTTCTTTCTTAAACTCCGTGTTGAGTCAAACACTTACACAGCCACATATATTAAGACCAAGTGAGTACATTTTTTATAGCATCACAATCTACAGCAACCAAGGGTATAAAAGAAGAAATGTTATTCTCACAAGTAAATGTTTTTCAAGGCTTAACTTACAATTCTGTACCCTCTTTTGTCCTCCGCTACCCCTTTCCTCATTTATTTTTAGTCACCTTCTATTTCCCCAGAGAAAGGTGCTTTTTTTGCAAGTAGAAATGGCTTGGGCAACAATCAAAACGTACAGAGATGTATGATTTCCACGTTATCCAATTAAGCGTTTCTACTAAGTGTGTGAATCAACTATTAGCAGGAATGAGGGACTTAACAAAGGGACTTTAAACTGATAAAGAGTAAGCAGAAGCAAAAACCTACTGTTTTCATGAGGTTATGAGTGATATCTACAATCCATATCATAACGAGGCTGGATTTCCTCACCAGCAGTGTAGAGATATCATGTTCAACCCAGTCACCGCTAAAAAAAGAGGCGAATAGAGTCTGCAAATTTTCTCTTTTTATGAAATCAATGATTTATCATATGATGGGAAAAACCCGCATGCAAGCTGTTGAAAGTCAAGAGAGTTAATGCAATTGTATGCTAGAATATTCTAGATTCATTCGATGCGTTTAAGTTAGAGTCAGAATATTCTTCTCGTTTTCTTTTATAACTGTGAATCTCGGACATTTAGGCATTTTTCCTCATTAATAACTCTTCTTATTTCATGTAGTATATAAAAAGCATATTTTAAGTTTTTCATAACCAGTACAAGCAAGTTCTCTTTTCTGCTTCTCTGTTTCATATCGTACTAATGTCTTTTGATAGAGATCACGTAGCTGCAACTTAACCATGGGCAGCTACACCATCAATCTGCCAAAGTTGGTTCTTCTCAAAATATTTTTATCTTTATTATTATGTCGGTGGTATTCGAACTAGCTCGCGCGCACCTCAACTAATTCTTATGTGTATATAGTGTACACATATATGTGTATGGTTAGATACTTATGTGTATATAGTCCTAGTCCTATATATAGTTGGAGTAGAATATGTCCTAATCCCATATGTAGTAGGTTTATAATATGTCCTAGTCTGAAATATAGTAGGAGTAGAATATGTATTATATATAGGGCTCATTGTATCATTGTTAAAACATCAATAATATATTTTTCTCCCGTGCTTTCTCACATGGTATCAGAGCTTCAGTGAGAAAATTATCGTTGTGCGTCATTCCAGCGACATCCGGGAAGAAAGATCTCATCGTCGTGCAATTTTCCGGCAACTTCGTCTTGTTCCCAGGGTTCATCACTGCTACAGTGGTACTGTGCATATACCAGTACCACCATCAGATCTGAAACCCTTGTGCGACCAAACCCCGAAAACTCCAGTCACATATGAACAGAAAAATTAATCACCGTGCGTCTTTCCGGTTGATGACTCAAGATTTATTTGCGTTCATCGATAAATGTTGTATGAAAACCAATACTACCATCTTGTTCGAAAAAGTTAGGCGACAAAATCCCAGTCATCCGTTCTGGTAGAAAGTCACGCGCCTCCATGTGTCGCCAAAACTAAGGTTCCGGCGAGCTACAATAAGTTTTACGGCGTGTGTGAGCCATTCCGGCCATTTTTTGAGAAAACTTCTTTAGGAAAACTTACTCGTCTAGTGATTCCAAGCCTACCCATATAAATTACATTAAATTTTGACAACTTTTATTTTTTTTCTAGCGTGAACATTGCAATTTTAGTTTTGTTGCTCAGGAGGAGCTTAGTGGCCTTGAATGTCGAATGATCAACTTACAGATATTTTCACCAAGTCCCTCACTGGTCCTCGTATTAGTTACATATGTAACAAGCTCGGTGAATATAATTTGTATGCACCGGCTTGAGGGGGAGTGTTAGATACTTATGTGTATATAGTCCTAGTCTTATATATAGTTGGAGTAGAATATGTCCTAATCCCATATGTAGTAGGTTTATAATATGTCCTAGTCTGATATGTAGTAGGAGTAGAATATGTATTATATATAGGGCTCATTGTATCATTGTTAAAACATCAATAATATATTTTTCTCCCGTGCTTTCTCACAATTATTATGTCGGTGGTATTCGAACTAGCTCGCGCGCACCTCAACTAATTCTACGGGATACCTGCTATCTTGTTGATTAGCATGATTCAAGGAGACTTGACTTAGGAATGTTGATTAGCATGATTTTAGGAGATTTGACTATATTTAAGAGATCTGATTTTATTTGATTTGATAGCTGGATTAATTGTATAGATTTATTTTATTTTCTTAATTAGCATTAGGAGCTGTGTACAAGTTTCCTTGCTCATGGGATGTAAACATACACAGAAATACAAGAGTCTTTTCTTCTTCTCAAAATCTACATGATAAATGGACCTTAGCCTAATTCAATCCCAAAAGCTAGCTTAAGAGGTGAGGATTGCCCAAGTCCAAATAAGGAGACCACCCATCCCCTTCATTGTTGATGTGGGACTCAACACCCCCTCTCACGCCCAAGACTGGACATCTAGAGCATGGACAATTATGGGGGGCCAACATCGGAAAATCGGGATGGGTCCTGCTCTGAGACCATGTTAAATGGACATTGGGCCTAACTCAACCCCAAAAGATAGCTCAAGAGGTGAAGATTGCCAAGTCCATATAAGGAGACTACCCATCCCTTTCATTGTCGATGTGGGACTCAACACCCCCGCTCGTGCCAAGGACTGAACATCTGGAGCGTGGACAATTATGGGGGGCCCAACATTAGAAAATCGGGATGGGTCCTGCTCTAGTACCATGAAAAATGGACCTTGGGCCTAACTCATCCCCAAAAGCTAGCTCAAGAGGTGAGGACTCCCCAAGTCCATCTAAAGAGACCACCCATCCCTTCATTGTCGATGTGCGACACACATATCTTCCACCGGCACACGTACCAAGTAACTTTGTCCACCAAAGCTTCGGCGGATGGGAAGAAATCACCTAGTTTTTGTCTCTATTGGGATCTGAACCTGAGACCTCATGGTTCCCAACCAACTTCATTGACCACTAGGCCACACCCTCGGATGCTTTCTTTTTCCATTGACACTACTATTATTTTCACTCTTTAGATGGTTTCGTGTCCCTATCCAGTGATGTTTCTCTCATCACAGTCTTACACTACTTCAGCATTTTTTTCGGGTGACCTTTAAGTAAAATATTTTTCGAAACTTCTCTTTTTTCTCCATGAGACGAAATTTAGGTGTTGCATCCCTTTGAAAATTGCCGGTTATGATTCCATAAAGTCTTCTTCTCTTCTTTTTCTTCATGGTATTAGAGTTTAGGAATTAAGTCCGTTGTATTTCATTATTCTGCAAGAGTCTTCTCTTCCTTTTTCTTCATAGTACCAGAATTTGGACATCGAGTACCTCAGCTAAGCATTAAATTTCCGGTCAATATTCTTAAAAGTTTTTTTCTCATCTTTTTCTTCATAGAATTAGAGTTTGGGTATTGAGTTCCTCCTCGTAGCATTGAAGTTTTGGTGACTATTCTGGAATTTTTCACTGCTCTCTTCGTGATGTCAAAGTTAAGGTATTGAATCCCTTCTCTGGACAATTGAATTTCAGGTCACTATTCCCAAAAAAGGGCCCTTTAACTAAAAGGGCTTAATAAAACAGAATGCAAGAACAAGAAGGAAGAGAATTAAATCTAAGGGCAGGAAATATTTCTAAATTGGATATTGAAGGAAAATACCAGGTCTGACATGAGAGAAAATAATTACCAGAGGCCCCTATTCGATTAAGATACACCAATGTGGAAATCACCATTCCTGTGGTTGTTCGCCCACGTCCCATTTGGCAATTAAAAATAATCTGTGTGTTCACATCAGCTTGAGAAACCCTACGAACCTAAAGATCAGAAGGCAAACCAAAAAAACAGATGAGGAATATGACAAACTAATGCTCAAATCTATCATAAAAACGATTTGGCACCATTACATTGAAAATGACATGTTTATTAAGCTAAAGTACTATTTGAAGAGCATAAACGTGTAGATAGTCATAAATACACGTCTTCCGTCCATCTTTAGACTACTTACTAGAAAAGGAAAGAAAAAAAAGTTAAACTCCCATGTCAATATACATAAAAGACGTCAACTTGACGAGTTAAGACGGTCGCGATGCTGTAATAGAAATTTATTCCTAACATATCAGATGCATGAGATTATGTTCCAATGTAACCCTGACCAAAAATAATAAAAACCTAAGCAAAAAGAACCTCCCATGCCTTTCGTGATGACAAGAGATGTATCTTCGACATAAAAATGGGATTCAAAGCCAAAGCCGAGTAGAAATACAAATACTCACAAGAATATCAAAATCCAGCTCTTTGGGTGACTTTTCATCAGTAATAGGAACACGCTCGTAGTCGACAAGATACTCTTGCGCTTGCAGTTCCTCATACACCTAACTTAGAGGGAGATGTTCAAAATGAAAATGAGCAATCAGTACAATCTTTTCTGACGTCAACTTCAATAAAGCTTTCCTAAACTCATGAAACCTGTAAGGGTGTTTTCACAGAATCAGATGTTACTGGTTCCCATTGATCCACCATCTGACCATCAGGAAGCTCATCAGTTACTAGGATCTTATTTCCGTATCTGTTTTTCATCAAGTGATTCAAATAAAATTTGCAATACGTGAGCACCATCATGACAGTTAGTGAAAACCTAGATATCCATGAACAATAAAATTAGAGCAAACAATAACCTTGCAGCTTCTAGCAAAACATCTTCTTTCAAGCGATCCTCCATTTGCTCCACCCTTTTCCTATTAATTCCCTATTTAATATAAAATCTAATGTCATATCAAGAAATATATCAACAGATAGATTAGGAAAAGATATGCTGTTAGAAACTTGTATTATAACCCAATAAATGCCAGATATAAAAAGTTGTAAGTATACACAAGAATGAGTGTGAACTAATATTTATTGGCAGAAGAAAAGGTTTTACCCAAATAAGAAGCATTAGGATCCTGCTGTGATAAGGTCTCGCGGTAGTTATGCAATCAGTCTTTCCATCCATTCTTTTTTTTTTTTTGGGATCAAGTAATAATTTTATTAAGAATTGGGCTTAGAAAACCCGTATACCCAAGAAAAGTAGAAAACCTACAAAAAGATATGGTTTTCTACGAATGACACCCAATCTTCTATACATAAAGGAACCTCATGGGTGCCAAAAAGAACATAGTTTCATGCACGTCAGCCGGCTTTGATGAAATGCATATTCAATGTTCAAAATGTGCATTTATTTTCTATTATTGGGATCCTCCCATACTTTCACTATTTTGAAAATGTAAACTATTCAGGAATAGCGGGAGCTTAGTGCACTGGGCTGCCCTTTTTTTATCTATTCAAGAATGGCACTTTAAAACTTTAAGATACACATTTACTCAAAATATTATTCTAAATATTGAATACTTGGTTCATGAACCATTATGCATGCACATATTTTAATCATGTTATTTACTTGGTTATTCATACTGCATGCAAGCTATAAAAGGATAGATACAAATACATAGGGGGTATCTGGAGTCACAAGGCGTGTCGGGAAGTAGGATAATACCATTCTGCCGTTTTAGGGGAACATTCTTGCTGGCGTGTTGGGAAGTAGGAAGGTTAGTCTTTGGCATGATTTTTGGCCTCGGTCACCCAAGTATTAAGGGCTATACTATCCTAAAGAAGGTAAATAGTTTGTCCGTACGTCCAGTATATTTTTGTAATATGTTTATTATTACTTTTTGTAAACTTCTGAAAGGAAGATGAACACCAAGTGCTAGACAAAAGTCCTACAACCAATGCTGCATCTGAGAGCAAAAAGTAAAAGAAATACATGTATGTTATGATATCTCATTGATGTCATGATCAGAAGTGTTTAACTTGTGAGTGTGGGTACGTGATGGCATGTTATTTTGATAAATCCTGAAAAAGTGTGCAATGTCCTGGTTCCAGGAGATTACAATATGATCATGGGAATATAAAATAAAATCAGTAACAATATGTCAAAATGACAAATAAATCCTAACCATGACGCACCGTATACTCGAGATTTGAGAAAGGCCTTTCTACTTCACGCAAGACAAACGGGCGTCCATTTATATATATCACCTGTTACATGTTTAGAAAGGAAACAATCATGAAGTTTTCCAGAATTAAAATCTTGCAGCATCTTGATCGGAAAGTTCATGTCCAGAAAGAAACGCAGATATCACTACACGTGTTTCATCTAGTTCTGCATTAGAGAGATCAGGAATACCAATGTATATATCAATTCTCAGCTTCGATCAGTTTCATATTTCCTTTTCCACATGATCGCTCACTCAAGAATACTAACACAGACATTTGCACCTTCAGATATTTCATGAAGATGGATATTAATTGTAGCATCTTAGGTAATCAATCAGAACTTACCTTCGGTCAGCGCACAATCTTATCACAAACAAGTTTGCTATTATCTAACCAAGTCCAATAGAAATCGAAAATCCATGGGCTATCTAAAGAGAGGAAGAAGATTATCTTGTGTCTCGATGTCTCCACCTTTCATAGAACTTATATAATAATTCAACCTTAATGCATGAAAGAGAAAAAAATGTAGAATAGAGAAGTGCCTATACTCTTTTGAATAGATCCTGTATACAAGGAAAGGCTCTCATCAACTTCCCTCCCCCCACCTCCAACCACCCGCCAAAAAAAAGGAAAAGGATGCAGCAGAAGAAGCAAGAGAGAGAGAGAGAGAGAGAGAGAGAGAGAGATGATGGTCTTTTGTTTACTCGAAAATGCTGCAATGAAATTTGTGCACTGGAAGGGCTCAACGAGCAACATAAATAAAAAAGTTGGAACATGGAACTATATGCCGTATGATGTGTTGAATGCAAATAATGAGAGTTAAAGGTGCAACGCATCATAACCCCCCCCCCCCCCAAAAAAAAAAGCAACACGTCATGCAAACAATGTCTACAAGATTACTCACTATGATTAATTCATCGAATAGAATCTATTATAAGTCCTAAAAATTTGTTTACAAAACTGTACTGCAGTTATTGATGAAATAATAGCCATTTATAGGAAAGCATTACAATAAAACTGAAGTGCAGAAGAAATTCAGTGAAATACATATACCAAGAGTAATGAAGCACTATTACCGGTTCCTCACGGAGATTAATCCAGAGAAAGTGAGTTTTCTTCCCACTCAGTTGAGCTCCAATATGGTCGAGAACATTTTGAATACCTTCAACCGTTGGAATAGCAACACCATGAACATGCGAAGAACCGGCCTAAAGAGAATAGTTTAGTCAGCGAGTGCAACACATTAAATGACCAACATAACCATCCAAGAGCTATACGATATAAACCATGGCAAATGCAAAGGAATCACTTTGATGCCCATGACCATTAGTATAAGTCTAGGGGTGTTCATAAAAACCCGAAAAACCGAGACAAACCGAAAACCAAACCAAACCGACCAAAAAAACCGATACTTTTTGGTTTGGTTTGGTTTTGGTTTTGAATTTTAAAACCCGCTCAAAATTGGTTTGGTTTTGGTTTTAATCAGAAAAACACCGAACCAAACCGACTATATGAGTAGCTATTTCAAATTTAATATTACACCTATATATATGTATATTGATATAAAGTTTTAAAAAATTTATGGTAAATGTTAATAGTTTGCACTTTTAATATAGTTCTTTACCTTTACATTCTAGTTTGATTGGTACTTTTCTTTTGTTTAGTGTAAGAATCCATTTCGTATTAAAATAACATATTTTTAATGAAGTCCTTAAATTATTCATCACTATTTGTTTCAATTATCATCAATATATTTTAGTAAATAATAGATTTCTCAAAGGGTAATTGATTTGATAGTGTTACAATAAAAATATGGTCCGGAATATGTGTTTGGTAGTGTATGTCTTATATTTAAGAAAAAAACGACAAATAACCGAAAAAACCGAAAAACCGACATAAACCGAATTGAGAAAAATCGATTTAATTGGTTTGGTTTGGTTCTAATATTTGAAAAACCGACTAATTTAGGTTTGGTTTCTTTTTAGGGAAAAAGCGATCCATACCGAACCATGAACACCCCTACCCCTAAGTATAACAGTTGCTTTGATCGCCCGCCAAAACAACAATGCTATATAATGTGGATTAACAATAGCTTAAACAAGTTGGACACTACTACGAAGTTCAAGAATATGGCCCCGATTAACCGTCATTTTTTATACCATGTATTATATATTTTTCCTCTCTATTGCAACCATCAGTCTTTCCACTGTAGCAATACAAGTGTATCGTTCTCAACAACAGTCATCCAACTAGCTATACAAGTCAATATTCTATGTCTTCCAAAGGTAACAAAAAGATAATAATATATCTTTCGTTTGAGACAATATATTCTGAATTCTCCAGAAGCTCCTCTATTTCTTCACGTTATAATGATCTATATGATTTTCCTTATCCTTCTTTCTCTTAGCTTTTTCCGCTCCAACTGCACAAAAGTTTCTCCAAGAAATCATGCACAATGTAACTAATACATCATAGTCACAATCCTGAGGTCAATATGCATAGTAACAGTTATAGACCAATTCACTTAAATGACATGGTATATGTCATTGGTAAGAATGTTTCCGTTCTGAACTTGTTGGCCATCAATATCATCTGCTGCTTCCACAACATTCACCTAAAAAGAGTGGAATTCTAGACATTCTGCTTTGTCATGAGATATAGAAGGGACTTACAAGCTACTTAACACTTGCTCGTGGGGCACAGGTGATGATTCTAATATGGATTTAAGTTATATACATTGACAATGACGAATAATGTTACACCATCAGGTCGATTTTAATCGGTTATAACAGGTTACTCTTCTATTTTCCAGGTTACCATATCAGGCTTGCAATGAAGATTTACGTATTGTTCTAAGTGAACTTAACCTGGTGGTGTAAAAAATCTATACACTGACAATGCAAATATATAACCTTTACCTATCTAAAGAGAAAGAACTAAAAAAGAATATAAAGAGGAGATGTAAACATCTGGAATTATGCAACCCCCCAATTTCAACTTTCTAACATCCGTTAGTATTGGATGAATAGGAGAATGCAGAACACTATTGTCAACCAAATACTAGTCATGAAAAAAAAAAGATAAAAGGAATAAAGAAACAAGCTGAATAATTAGGTATTAAGTTAACTTTTACGTGTAGTTATGGAATATTGCACTTTGCTTAATCTTACAATAACTCATCAACAGCTATATGCAATATGACCAAAGTGAAACCATTGAGGAATTTAGAGGGGTTTAGTGAATCAAGAGAGATGTGTTTAACTCATCCACAGAGAGGTCCAACTAGCAGCGGCGGAATCAGGTTTTGAACTTTACGGATTTGAGCAATTCGGGATTCCACCATAGCTCATTGATTTAATTATTGGGTTTGAAATCTATTATTTGTCGTTATTTAGTGGTCTGAGCCAAAGTTATTGAGTTCATATGAACCCATACGAGACACACAGCATCTGCCCCAGCGAACTAGCATTACTTTTTTACAGTTATGATCAATCAAATGCACCCAAAAAAGGAATATCAAACTTAGGAAACTTCGTAGTGTCAAGAGAGAGTAGGAAAAAAAATTACTCCATTTGGCTGGATAGAGAGTTTGACTTGGGCATTAAATAAGTAGAAATAAAAGAAAACGTGATCATAATAATAGGAAAGTAAATCTGATAGAAAAATTAAGTCAAATAGCCTAGAACATACAAAATGGAAAAAGGTACTATCATACAATAAACATTAAACTGCATGCGGCACAGCAAGCAGTAAGAAAAATGAAAATTAGAACTGCTAATTAGGAAAAACCTTGCGATAATTAGGAGCACCGTCAATATGAGGGGATAAGCGTCTGTTCTGGCAGCCAGGGAAATGGTCACTTTTGAGAATTGTCTTCTTTCCCAAAACGGATCCATCTCTCCGTTTCATCACTTGCTCTGGCTCCTTAGGTATCGACATGGATCGCATTTCACAAGCCCTTTTGACCAAATGCACAAAACGTGATCACAAATTACACTGAAAAAGGGACCAATTGGATACAAAACTAACAACTAGAGGTATATAAACAGCGGGCAGCTATGGGTACTAGTAGTAAATATGGAGTTGAGAGTGAGGTTTGAATCAACAGTGTTAAGCACAGAAGAAAGAAGACGTAAACGGGGAGATCTTGTGGAGGAGGAAGGATGGGTGGACCTATAGAAAAACGTTTGGAGTTTGAACAAGTAATTCCAATTCCGACAACTTTATCCATCTTTTTTACTAGCGTCTCAACGACCTAACCAATAAGGGTTAGTTGAGTCCCATCCTCTACCTCAGTTTTACGCGCAATCTGACTGAATATTCCATTTTTGGTTCCTTGGTTTTTTACCTATTTTCAATTTGGTCCCCAGCGTTTTTTTATTTTATTTTAACATCAAAAGGGTTTTTCTATACTTTTATTATATACTAAACCGTGGTTATAAGTAAATTCATGTAAATATATTAGAAATTTTTTAGAGGTGCCTTGTATCTTTTTTATAACTAGTTTTAGAGTATGTGTGTTGCGCGTGTACCTCGAATTACGAATAAAGACCTTTTGAAAATCACATAAATATTATTAAAAATCTTTTAAATTAAAAATATAATTTTAAATAACAATGTAAGTTCTTAAACATAATGAATGTTGATTATATTTGACTAATTTTCTAAGAAAATCCTCATATATATTATGTTAATTCTTATATGTGGGTTGTTGTTGGTTTAGAAATTCAAGCAAAGTTGGCATAAATATTGCTCATAATAATTTTTTTTTTTTTTGGTAAAAAAGATACTTATATATAACTTAGAAATGATCCATACACATAGATAATCGATGCAGTAGTGGCATCATATTACAATCCATACTATAATTAATATTACTAGACGGAATAGTAAACCCACTATTAATATTACACACATTGTTTGTTCCAGAGAGCAAGGTTTCATTAAACCTAGTACTACGTTTGAGAAGCCGTTGTTGGTAAATGCCTTGTTGGTCATTCTCCCAAAAAGTGGCGACAAAAGATGGTGGATGGTCAAAAAACAGGCATTTGTCTTTCAATTCCTTGGCTCCAAATGATGCTAATCTATCCGCTATACAATTTTGCTCTCTGTAGACATGCTGCATTGAAGGATTACTCAGTTGGAGGAGTAATCACTTGCAGTCATTAATGATATTAGTATATTTCATAGTTGGAGAATCAAACATACCTATGATTGTATTAACGTCTGTCTCAATGATGAGTGGTGAGATATGTTGATCAATAGCAATTTGGAGACCCATGCGTAAAGCAAGCAATTCAGCTTGTGTTGATGAACTTTGTGACACAGTTCCAGCAAAGCCAAGTAACCAATGACCTTGACTATTTCTCAAAACACCTCCAATTCCATATTGCTCCTTCCCAGTGAGCTAGACCCATCTATATTTAGCTTAATAAAGGGTGGAACAGGTGGATGCCATTTAATGTAACAAGAAATTAAAGATTGTTTATTATTAATGGCTGAATTTGTCATGAAATAAAATTCAGTTGCGTTGCTAATAATATGGGACATGTTTAAAAAGTAATTTTGTTTATTAAAAATACGTTTATTTCTAGCCACCCAAATATGCCATAAGGTGTAAGAAATTAAAATTGTAGAAGGTATATTATAAGAAGTAGATACTAAAGAAGTATAAATAAGTTTATGAAAATGTTGTATATTAAGAATAAAATTAGTCATAGATATTCCTATATGGTTCCATAAATGATGTGTGGTAGGGCAATTAAATAGTAAATGTTGAATAGTTTCTGCCTCAATATTACATTGATGCAAACATTTGAAGGGATTATACCAATCTTAGCTAAAAAAGAAGCAGTAGGTAATCTATTATGAGAGATTGACCAAAGGAAAAATTTTAATTTTGGAGGAATGTTTAGTTTCCAAATCCAATGGTAATTAAGATTATGAGCTAATTCATGATGGGAATTTACTTGCAAAGCACTATATACTGACTTAGTAGTGAACATGCCATTCTCAGTGAGACCCCAATAGATTTTATCAAGGATTAGAGGTTTGGTAGGCATGTAAAGATTAGTAATTTGAGAAGAAATTGAAGGAGGTAATTGAAGAGGTAGTTTTTCTAAATACCAAACATTGTTATGATAATAATTAGAAACTAATTTTTTGTCTTCATAATTTGGTAAAGGACTCTGGATATAGTTGTGAATGGTTTGATTAGGATGTAACCAGGGATCAGTCCAGAATTTAACAACTCCTAATTACCAGTAAGACCAGGCTGTAGTAATCTGTCTCCATAATCGTGAACCTTGTAGTATACTTGATTTATTAGATTTTATATTAGCATGCAAAAGTATTTGACCCCACCAAAGATGGGGATTTTGAAATAATCTCCAATCTAACCCAGCATGTAAAGACTTATTTTTAATACCTAAGTTTTGAATACCTAAACCTCCTTGGTAAGTAGGTTTGGTAACTTGGGACCATTTCACTAGATGAATACGCTTTTGTTGTGGAGTAATACCCCGAAGGAAATTTCTTTGGTACTTATTGAGTTTTTTTATTATGTACTCAGGAATTTTTATGTATTGCATTATATGATTTGGCAGATGATTAAGAGTAGAATTGATAAGAGTAATTCTTCCATCTCTTGAAAGAAAAGCTGTTTTCCAAGCCTTGCAAAGTATTTTTAAAATTGTCTAAAAGGAATTGAAAATCTCTTTTACAAGCACGTTTTGTAAACATAGGAAAACCTAAGTATTTACCAAAATTGACTCCCTCTTTTATTTGGAAAAACTTTTCTATGGTTTTCCTTGTATCTATTTGATAATTTTTTGAGAAATAAACCTGTGATTTTGTAAAATTAATAGTCTGACCAGAATGATGTGTAAAATCATTAATCACATTAGCAATTTGTATACAAGTACTAGGAGTAATTTGAGCAGTGAATATTATATCATCTGCAAAAAACAGATGAGAGATTTGTGGACCATTTCTTGAAATTGAGATTGGTATCCATTGATTATAATCAACAGCCGCATTGATATGTCTTGAAAACATTTCAAGGCATAGAATAAATAAGTAAGGTGAAAGAGGATCACCTTGCCTAATACCTTTTGTTGGAGTAAAATACTCAGTTGGGCTTCCATTTATTAAAATGAAAGTAGTAGTAGTCGTAACACAAGACATAATAATATTGATGATATTAGTGGAAAAATTAAAGGACACTAAGGTATTTCGAATGAAAGACCATTCTAATTTATCAAAGGCCTTTTCTAGGTCTAGTTTTAAAAGCATATTGAGTTGTCGACCTTTCCTTTGTTGAAAGTAATGTAAAATTTCTTGAACAATTAATGCATTATCAGCAGCACGCCTATTTTTAATGAAGCTAGATTGTGTAGGAGAAACTAACTTATCAAGAAAAGGCTTAATTCTATTTACTAGAATTTTTGTTATTAATTTATAAATAGTATTACATAAGCTAATAGGTCGGTATTGAGAAATAGTTGAAGCAGTATCATGTTTAGGAATGAGACAGATGAAAGTGTTATTAATAGAGGATTCAATACAGGAGTTTTTAAACACATTGTGACAAATTTTTTTTAATGAATCCCCTATTATGTTCCAGTACTTTTGATAGAAGTAAGGATGAAGACCATCCGGCCCAGGAGCCTTCATGGGTTGAAAAGAATGAATAGCCGTTATTATTTCCTCATCTTTTAATGGTTGGGATAGAAGTAGATTGTCACTATATGTGAGAACATTATTTGGAAGAACTGATGTGGTAGGTATTGAGGTAGTCATATTAGTAGTGAATAAATTATCAAAGAATTTGATAATATGATTATTAATGTGAATAGGATCATTTATCCAATTTTTCCCTTGATCTTGGATATTAGTAATCCTATTTTGTCTTCTACGATTAAGAGTGGATAAGTGAAAGAACTTTATATTAGCATCCCCACTATTAAGCCAATTTATACGTGATTTTAATTTCCAAAACTCTTCTTCTAAAATTAAAATATGCATATAATCAAGAATAAGATCGTGTTCTAATTTTTGTAAAAAATTACTCGTAGGATAGTGGATTGATGCTTGAATACCACCTAGTCTGGCTAAAATATGACGTTTGCGTTTAAAAATATTACCAAAAGTAGACCTATTCCAATCAGTTGCTAATTTAGTAAAATTTGTTATAGCAGGAACTAATTGAGTATTATCTAACCAAGTTTGTTTAATCACATTCGGAAAAGTAGGATGTGATGCCCAAATTGTTTCAAATCTAAAAAAAATTTGTCCTAGTAAGAGTCATATGACGTAAATCAATTTTAATAGGATAATGATCAGAATGAGTTCGAGGAAGATGAGTAACCAATGCTTCCGGAAAATTATTAAGCCAGCCATAGTTTGCAACAATACGATCAATACGTTCTAATATGTTAGCAGAATTATGTCTACCATTAGTCCAAGTATAACGACTACCTTTATAACCTAAATCAAGTAAATGACAGTAATTAAAATAATCTAACAAATAATTTGAACGTGACATATTAATAGGTAAACCCCCAAATTTATCACATGCATGTGCTATATCATTAAAACCACCTCCTATAATCCATGGTCCTTTATAATTATCATAGACTGTCATTAGGTTTTTCCATATATGTTTACGTACTATTAGCTCATTACTAGTATAGATAGCTGTAAACAAGAATGTAAACGGCAAAGGATTTACCCGGATATTGCAATGCACTTCTTGGGATGTTGTAGCAATCGGCTCAACATTAAGAACATTTGAGAGCCACAAAATGGCTATTCCTCCAGATTGCCCAATTGCTGCTACTTCAATAAGACCAGTAAAGTTAAAATCATCCTTGATATGCTAATGAGTTTGGCAGTGAGTTTCTAAAAGTACAACCATCGCAGGCCTGTTATAATCCAGAAGAGATCGAAAATTTCTTCTAAAATCAGTTGATTGTGCTCCTCTGCAATTCCAAATTATAATATTCATATTATAATTATCAGTTTCAAGCAATGTATTCCTCGGATTTCCCCAGTTGTTGCTGCACGATCCTGGGCGCAGACTGAAGGTTGGCAGTAGTAATATTGCATATTTGCCCACTTCCGGATTTGATGATGGCCTTATTCTCATAGAAGTCCTTATCATTCTTTGGGGACACCTTACATAGATTTTTCTTTCGTATTGTTCTTTTTGGACAAATACTTTTATCGCATCCAAGAATGCATGCACTGGTCGAGTCCCCATGTTGATTTCCATTGTGGCTGCGAGTTCTGCTTGAAAGTTGTCTTCTTGTTCTGGTGAGTTGTGTGGGTGAACAGGAGATGTTGGAGGTGTTGGTGGAGGTGTGTGTTCTAGTAGAGGTATATGTGGCTGGGGAAGAAAATAGGGTTGTATCCAAGGGATTATTATTGATATTATTGGATAGAATGGGAGGTGAACTCGGTAAGGATAGAGGTGTGTCTCATCCCAAGTTGGAGTTGGGAGATTCAAAGGTTGATAAGGTGCTATGTGAGGTGCTTGCATGAGAGCCCAGTGATACCTCGCAAAAGCATTGGTTCTAATTCTCATTCCCTTCGTCACAATTTGTGCTAGGTCGCGAGGGTTGTTGATGAGTAGAGTCACTTCTTGGTGGTTTATCTCCATTGTCATTGTCAATGTATGGTCTTGTAGACCTATCTATAGCCATGAAACAGAAGTTGGGGTGCTCGGGGGACTTTGTGCCGTGTAAATTACTGAGTGTGGTTCCATGATCAAGTGAGGTGGTGAAAGGGTTTGAGGAGTTGCTGGTAGGTTTTGGTGTAGACGATGAGTATGTTGTCCCCACTGACTGTGAAATGGAGCTCGGATATGTTGTAGGGGTGGTGGAAATATTTTTGGAGACAATTGAAGAAGTAGTTGAATATATATTAAGAGATGTAGTATTATTTTGTATTGTAGGAAGAAGTGGACAAACTTTCATATTAGTGGAAGATTCAAACGGTGTGATTGATGGAATTGGATTGTGTGTAGGTGAATGAATAGAAGAAATATTAGAAGAAATCACATCATCATTACCTACATGCATGGAAGGTGTGATTGGTGGAGAGATAGAATGAGAGACAAAGATAGAGTCGGCCACTTCTAGTTTGTCTTGCATGGTTGTCTTTGGTGAGGGATTATGTATTTTAGTAGGTATAGTAAATGTAGGTGAATGATTTTTGTTTACTGAAGTCTGTGGAGTTGCCAAGTGGGCTTGTGCATGTGTTGGGGTAGAAAGTGAATTGATAGTTTGACCTATACTAACCGATTGGATTGAGTGTGCTAAGGTTGTAGATGTAGTAATTGGCAGTTGGTTAATGATAGTAAGATTATCAACGCAGTCCAAGTAATTTAAAGCATTGTACTTATTATTAATATTAGTTAAAGACTCATTAGCTACATTAACAATTTTATCAGAAGATGAAGGAATTAAGGAATTTTCCAAAGAAAGATTAGTGAAAGAAAAAACATTATTAGTAAGATCATTAATTGAAATAGTACCATACTTATCTGATTTACCTGAATCAACCATTTGTGCTTGTCGAGGTCTTGATTGCACTGTATTATTTATGCCATATTTCTTAGGAAATTGAACAGTTTTCCATTCATTGGAAGGAGTAGTAATAGAAGGTGATTTTGTTTGGTTAATAGAAGAAATAGGCTGTGAACTAGTTTCTTTTTTGATAAAAAGTGCAAAGACTTTGATTATGACTCATTCTTCCACATTTAGTACATAGTAGATTTAAACTTTCATAAAGAATGGTTTGTCGATGATTACCAATTAAAACATGAGTTTTTAATGGTTGATCAAGTGGAACCTCAACACATAACCGGGCATATCTTCCTCTGGTTGTAGTAGAAGTACAAGTATCCACTATTAATATTTTTCCAATCCTATTACCCACTTGTTGTAGTATTTTAAGATCATAAAACTCAGTGGGTAGTTCTGGTAATCTTAACCAAATGGCAGAGTAGGTTAACTTTGTTTTAGAAGCCATGAACTTTGATTCCCATTTTCTTACAGAAAGAAAATGGTTTAAGATGAACCAGGTCCATCATGCAGTGCATGATTTTTGTTTTCTTCATTTTGAAATTTAAGTAAGTAGAAATCCGACCCCAAATCTATCAGAGGTAGATTTTCAGTTGGTTTCCATAAATTATAAACTTTTTGTCTAAGCAATTCATGGCCAATTCTTCAGCCATATAACTTGATGATAATAGCATGCTGCCATGGCTTGTATATTCTTGCCTTTTCATCAGTTGAAAGAGGTATAAATAAACTAGGATCATTAGGAGCCTCCAATTCATCTTCAAAAGACAATTGAATTGGAGCAGAAATTTCCATATTATCTGTTGAAGAAATTAAAGTAGAAAGATATGTTCTTGGAACTAAATCAC